>JAKUCV010007191.1:30558-79538 GCA_028386065.3 Turnera subulata
TCCTGAGATTGCCTTGGTCCTCCAGGAAGAAAGTCTCTTCCATTGGAGTCACAAAGAACCTAGACGAGTATAGCTCATCTACAAACACTAAACGAGGAATTCTCGCCAGATCATTAGGCAGTTCCTCTTGTTGCTCATTTACCATGCTATAGGCCAATCTATTTCTTCTGCCTAGTGAGGCACCCTCAACAAAGAAAACAGTAGCTGGGAAAGGCATTTTTGTCTTGGTTGAGTTTTCCTGTATCTTCCCATGTAATCCTTCTCCCATTTTATAGCCTGAGCATAGATAGCCAGGTGTCCCCGAAAAGATCCAGAAGATTTTTCGGTGGATTATATTATTATTCAGAAAATTCCAAAGCTTTACAATCCTCGAGGATTTGTTTTTGGAAATGTCTGCCACTACATTAATTATTGTCCAATAATTCTGATCTTTTCCGACATGAGTGGCAGGAATAAGCCTAATATTGACACATGTGTTGCAGCCTGAAGCTAGCAGTTGAGTAATTGAAACTTAACATATCCAGCCAGAAGCTGGAATGCACTAGCCTGGAGCTAGCAATTTTAAGTGTTTAGATACACAGCTTGCGCAGCCTGAAGCTGACACCAACTTGAAGTTGGTTCATTGATTTATTGTTTGGCATGACCAGATGGGCCATCCCAGGTCAATAATGATGCACGAAATTTATTTGGTCATTCATTAAAAAACCAGAAGTTTTACAATCAATGAATTTCCATGTATTTTGTTTGCTGCGAAATTAATAATACGGCCATCTTATGATGAGGTTGGCCTAGACCAGCAAATTTGGGAATAATTCCGGGATATGAACGCGGACTGATAGATCCGCTGTGTTGACCATCTAGGTAATTTTTACGATGCATCGACTAGATGGTCTATTGTGTGACGCAAGTTGGCATTGTGCGCACTTGTTTTAAAGATTAAGCCACTTGCAAGTGCATATCCCTACTCATGTTATTATACTATATGTCTAGATAATGCTGGTATGTTTTTTCAATGGAGAATGTATATCATTGGAAATAAACCCAAAGTGATCTGGGCCATATTGACAATTGATTGCAGGACCATTGATGAAATATGACTATGGTATTTTATACGCAGTAAATGTGCATCAAGCCAATAAGATATTATAAGATCATAAGATCTCCCCATTGGTTCTTGGTCAGAAAATATCTCCCATCTTCGGACCATTGGTTGTACAGTATATTATGCTCCACCACAACATAGTTAATCGGGTCCTTAAAGAAGGTTGGGAGTAGATGTTGAGTAATCTCCATCAAATCACAACATTATTGAGACTATTGACTAAAAGAATGGAGATTCATTTATAGTAAGATTTGCTTATTGGTAATTTGATATGTGTGTATACCCAACATCAGAGGGAGAAAGAAGCAGCTGGATCAAGTTTGTTGAAATACATAATATATATGAATGTTGATCCTCATATAAATTATTATGAACCTGAAGTTCAAAAGATGATTCATTTGCAGGAAAATTGATATGCAATTGCCAGAAACATTTAAATTAAGTGTGACCATATACCAGCTGCAAATGCTCCTGTTTAGATTGATGTTCCTGAAGAACAATATAAGTATGCAAATGAATCTATAGATTGTACTCGGTTCCAAAAAGAAAAGAAATTCTCGATAGAAAAAAAAAAGGAGCAAAAGAGATAAGATGGCCCCAGTAAGAAAATATGGCCTCCAGTAGAGGTTTGAATTAAAAGTCCTCTAGAAGAGGTTGATTCTCTGACACAAATTGATAAAGTTTCTAGAAGTAACTCAGGTACCTGAAATAAGTGAATATGATGAGATCTCAATCACAGTGTCAGAAATAAGATGGAACCGATGAGAAGTAACCGTCGACGGAATAGAATTTTTATAGCGCTAAATATTAAAAATGAGGATCATGAACCTACTAATGAAAGTAGACGTTGTATGATTGGCCAAATTAAAGAGATATAATCAAAGGCTGTATTAGACTCGCTTATGAAGCGAGATATTTTCGGACCTGTAGTCCGTACACCAGAGGGTGTAAAATTGATTAGTCGTAGAAACGGGTATTTGTGCGGCAAATATAAATGAGATATAAAGCACGGTTGCACAAGGTTTTACCCGAACGACCTGATTTTAATTATGAGGAGATTTACTCTCCTGTGGTGGATGCAATTATGTTAATAAGTCTGGCATTATTTGAAAAGAATTTGAAATGCATCTAGTGCATGCTATTACAGCCTATTCATATGGATCCATGAGTCATGATATATACATGAAGATCCCTGAAGGATCCAAGTTGCCTGAAGCAACTAATTCCCGGGAAAATAACAAAATAGAACTGAATTGACGTTTTCAGTCATTTTTTTTAGTATGGATAAATCTATTTGTGATTGGCACTCCAGAAGAGGCCTCTAAATACCGTGCTATTAAATTGGTCCTGAAGTACCTTGTTGTAAAGCCTGAAGCTTATGATTTAAGCCTATCGGCATTATATGTATTTGCTCTTATCTTCGGGGAATAACAAGTGTGTAATCCAGTAAACCCGAAAGAGAGTAAAGCTATTTTTGCAGATATAGATCCCTTATTCAGTTCACACAAAGCAGAGACGGACATCAACCACAACTTTACACATTATATTGTAATATCATTGGGACTACAAAAGCAAGATAGCAAGATAGACGCTCCAACGACAAAATTATGAAGATTATGCTACCAACTCTGTCCAATTGAAGATATGATCAGACAAAATGCATGTCACCAGAAGCTGACAAGGACGATCGACATGTAACAAGAAATCTATGGAGGCCAAAGTGAAGGGGAGTAGAATACGCACTGCACTCTTTTTTCCTTCACCAAGTTTTTATCCCACTGGGTTTTTTCTTGGTAAGGTTTTTAATGAGGCAGTATCCCCTAAGCGTATTCTACCCAATACACAATGACATTCAAGGGGGAGTGTTATAAATATATTATCCTGAGGGACCAAAATTAGTGAATGTCATTTACAAGGACTAAAGTGATTCTTTGTCACCCCTCATGTATTATATATTATAACAGATAATGAAATAAAAATGAGAATGAAAAATAGAAGCTCATGACCGAGCTCTCCCTCCTCCCTTCTTCTCCTCTATTCAATTTTTCTTCATCCAATCTTCTTCTTCAATCAATTATTTATAACAATAGACCAATTTAACACAATAAAATAAATGGCACTTATATAAGCATACCATAAAAAGCGCCTAAAAGTATTGTAATGACTAATGAGTACATATCTCTAAAAAGAAACATGAATATAAAGACATTAAATATTTCAAGACAGTTGGGTTTCAGTTCGACAAAAAAAAAAAAAGACAGTTGGGTTCAGTTCTCAATCTTAATAATGATATCAAAGACATTGACATGCCACCTCCTATTTACTTACAAATGAATAACATGCCAAACAGAATTTCTAATTCCTTTTCATCCAAATGCCGAAAGTCAAGGCTTCCAAATTGGTAGGGAGAATTGATCACATGAACTCCCGGGTTGGCTTGATGTCCCTTGCTGTCCAGAATTCCATTTCTTCCTAGATGGATTAGTTTTCCTAGATTGCACATGTAAACATGAGTATTATAATAATATTAGTAGACTAGTGCACTCACTGATTTGTAATTGTTGTAATGTAGCCTAATAAAAAAATAAACAGCAATACTCAACAGGTTGTCTTGGATTATTTGTATTAATATATCAACTTCTTGCTGATGCCATAAATCCAGTAGTCGGCCTCCTCATCTCCTGCAAAGTCAATTTAAGAAGTAAATAACACATATTCACCTAAATACTTAACAAGAAATTATTAGCTTACATCCTCATGCTGCTGGGATGAGTTATCAGCCCCACCATTTGCACGAACTGCTGCCCTCCTTGCCTATCACATAACAAAATGGATATATATACTATTAGTGTAACCCTCATCCTTGCAAGAATAAAAGCATGGAAGTACTAAGTAATAAAGGAAACTTAACTGGTAGTTTAGGGGGTCTTGTTGATACTCCTGATTTCTCAGACATAGTAGTCATTCTAGTTCCCTGCCTCTCGTCTAGGACATGATCCTCCTCCCTTCTTCTTGCCATTTCTCATCTACCAGGTTTGTTCACTTGTAATATTGAAGGATTGCAAGGTTCACCATTTGCTTGAGGCTAAATCCTTCCCTGGAATAGGGTCAATTGCTTGTGAATAAAAATCCTTAAATGCTGCCATTGTGTAACAATGGTGCACGTAATCTTCAGGGCAAAGACAACTGCATTATTGCTGCACATGCATGGTGGCATGGTATGCCTGCATGATCCCATTTCTTGCAATAACAACTTTTAGCTTCAAGGTGACAAACAGTTGTATTTTCAAAGCAGTGTGTGACTTCAAATTTCATCCCATACCCCCTGAAACAACAATGCAGCTTGCACCCTCCTTTTTTTGCCTCATCCAGTTTCTTGATAATTCATGGACACAGTTTTAGTTTGTAACTCTCCACCAGCTTTTTCTTCTTCACAAACCTCTTCATCATTAACCTCCGGATTCCTTCCATTAGAGTGATAATGGGCTTGTCTCATGTTTCAAGAATAGGAGCATTGAAGCTCTCTGCCAAATTATTAAGCAAATCATATCTAGTCCTCAGGCTCATCTTATGCTTTGCCCAAATTGTTGTCTCAGTGCACATTAACCAATCATAAGCTTCTTTTCCACCTCTAGGTATAGCTCTTTCAGCTTTCCTATCCACCTGTTAAAATCTCCTTCTGTGTAAGCCCTGGCAGCATTCTGTAAATAATCCTTGAAAGTCTTGGTTGGCCATTTCTTTTAGAAATTTGACCAAAGATGTCTTAGACAGAACCTATTATCGAACAAGCTTGTCAAACCCTACATTGCAACAGTAATACAAGTATTAGCATGACTTCTAAACATGCAATACATAACTGTCAATGGGTCATTTTATTAGTACATTCAAAGATGAGATTGTTTTTCATTAGTGCATTCAAAGATGAGGGGGGGTTTTACAATACATTCAAAGAAGAGGGGTTTATTTTTTGTCAATTGAAAGTTGAGGTGGTAATATCTAAAAACCTAATGCATCGTGCCAAATACATGAAACCATAACAAATTGCCAAACTGAGAATATAAAGCAAAAAAATATAAATCAGTATTGAATAACATAATAAAAATACTTCATATCAAATTGCTTTCCTTACCTTTTGCCTAGTGGAGATAAATGTTCACCCATGTTGTTGAGGTGAACCAATATCTTCAAAAAGCAATTGTAAAAACCAAGCCCATGAATCCTTGCATTCAGACTCCACAGTCCGCGCAATCCCAAAAATGTTGTCAATTGCATCTTTTCTAACAGCTGCTACTGATTGTTGTCCTTTGTATGCCCCTTTTAGGTGGCATCCATCTATTCCTATAAAGGGCCGACATCCCATTTTGAAGCCAACCCTACATGCCCTCAAGTACATGTATAACCTTTCAAATATCCCATTTCGTGCAGCCAATTGCACTGTGCTTCCAGGATTGAACTGGAGCACCGCCTCACAATAATTCCTAACCTTAACCTGACAAAGTGCAAGTTTCTTTGCCCTCTAACACATGTTGGGTGCTATAATCACTCCTTTCTCCCTTCTAACTCTTCCTTGAAGTGCAACTGGATCAATGTTAGGATCATCTTGCACATCTTCCATGTATTTTTTAGCAATCCAACTTGCACTAGCTTACTTAAGCTAATATGTTTTTCCACATGAATGCTTTATTTCCTCTGATGGATTTTATCATCCAACAATCTTCTCGCGGCCTGAGGGAGGAATAAATTCTCCATCCACAATCCTTGGCGCACTTGGCAGTTATCCTATTGCTGTCTTTATGAATGTAGGTGTATGGACGACCTTTCCAAAGTGACCATTCTTTTAGAGCTTCCCTGAAGATTCTATGATCCTTGAACGTCATTCCCTCGACGAGTTTAAACTTCACATTCAGATCAGTATGCACGTCAAAATCTAGATATGTTTGCTTATTTCTGGGCTCATCCTCAGATCCTAGTGGACTGTCTAAAACATAATCCTCACATCCTTTTTCCTCCCTTTCCCAATCAAATCTCCAACCATCAGTCATCGAGGTGTCATCTACAACAGGTGTATTTCTTTTCTTCTTTTTTTTTTTTTTGATGAAAGTATTTCTTTTCTTCTTAACCCCCTCTACTTCATTATGATCCTGACTAATTCTTCAAACTCTGCAGCATCCTCACTTGACTCCTCATAACTATCATCAGGTGTATAATTACCTTCGTCATCTCCTTCATTACCGTCTGGTCTTTCATGCTCTCCCAAATCACTTTCATTTTCACTGGATTCTTCATCACTTGCAGAACCAATCTCAAAAAGGCGCTGCTCTTTAATTTTCTTATCATTCCAAGAATGCTTCAAAAAAACTTGAATATGATTTATCCTTCTTTTCTCCATATCAATTGCGAGAAGAATTAGACTGTCATTCCTTATAAGTTTCAACTCCTTTATAATCTGATCTTCAAATTTGTAAAAATATTAGTACTCCCTATCTTTCAGTGCCTCCCACTCAACAACAGATAATTCATCATCGGAATGCGCATGTCCTCCAACATATTGCTTTTCCAATTGATTATCATCCTAGAGGCTAGAACAACAATGACAGTATATAAAGTTAAAAAACATCGATCATGGTAAGCGTGATATCATGTCACTGAATGCCAGACTGAAATTTTTTTTGATGATAGAAAAATTATCTTCCTTATTTTCTACGATATCAAGTCTATAATGTCGGTGAAAAAATCCAAGCAATATTCTACTTTATTTTTCAGAGTAAACAAATAATATGTTTGCATTAGAGCCACACGGCACTAAACACTGCATTTAGGATATTGGAAATTGGCTATGAAGTCAATTTTTACAAAGGAAGCTTTGCTGTACTTCTTGTAGCCCCTCTTTAACATGTTACTTTACAGAGGTTGCTGCAGAGTATACAAAAACAACATGTTTGCTTTATTTTGTAAGAGTACAAATCGACAGGCAATGAAACTAAGTGATGACTGACTAGACTACTAATAATAATTTTTCTTGCTGTCTCAAGTCAACAGAATCTTTTGAACATTGTAAAATTGATCCACAATTCTATGAATATGATTATCATTAGAATAACATTGAATGATTTACAAATTTGACTAGACTACTAATAATAATTTTTCTTGCTGTCTCAAGTCAACAGAATCTTTTGAACATTGTAAAATTGATCCACAATTCTATGAATATGATTATCATTAGAATAACATTGAATGATTTACAAATTTGACTACTTTTTTTTGTTCGTTAACAAATTTAACTACCACTACAACATATAATCAGCGGCTTTACATATATTGCTAAGCTGTAATTTGCACATGTAAATTTAAACTCTACATTTTGCCAACTTTTTTTTTACTTCCAGGCCTACAAAAATTAATGTAATTCTTCTTAAAACGCGACATAGACATGCTTCAGAAAACAATTTTAATCAGTCAAAAACAACAGGACTATAGCACCCATTAGCAACAAATACATCACCCATAAAGCCTAGTTTTAAAATCGGTAAACAAAAGGCATTGTATATAAGAGATTGGTTAGACATGCAAAGCATGAAACATAAAATCCATAAACCCTTATCATGCAAACCCATATAAAATCCATAACCCGTGTATATTTTTCTTTCTTGTTATTGGAAGAAAAAAGAACTCACAACCTCGTAGTTGTGAGACACAAACTAAACTAAGTTAGAAGGATGATGTTATGAGTTATGACATTTACCTCAATCACACTTTGACACCAACATGATATAGAAACCCTAAGCCCTCATCAGAAACAAACAGCAAGAACCAGACCACTTGCTTTCCCCTTCACTTCAACCTTGCCAAGCCAAACCACACCACCGACTCTACTTTCCATTCATCATCTCAGTTTTTGGTTTGTGAATTAAAAAGCAAAAGCCAAGTTTCAGAGGCAATTCATAGGAACAAAAAAAAAAGGGAAGAAGACCAGTGAGGGAAAAGAGAGAAAGAAGAAGATGAACAGTTTTGGTTTGTGTTTAGTTGTTTTTTGCCGGGAGATAGTGGGGGTAGTTGGGCCTTAACAATTTAACCGGGAAATAATTTACTAGTTAACAAAGGGGTAAAGTATAATCAATGGATAGTTTAGGATAATAAAATTTAGAAATTTTATAATACGAGAGGTGATTATTTTTTTTTTTATGGTTCAAGAGGTGATTTTTTTTAATCAAACCTAAAGATCATTTTTTTTTAATTAACCCAGCATGTGATAAATGGTCTTTATCATTTTGTTTTCCTGGTAGGTCCATTATCATCACATTCTGGGATTTTATCTCGTAGAACAATTCAGTCGGTATAAATTTTAGCGCGCACAAATTCGATGTGTTAAGGATTTTCCTGCATATCCTACATTAATTTTATATATGTGTCATTATGTACTAAATTTTTTATCTTATCCAATTAATTAGATTCCATATCACACTTACGAAATTCTGATCATGGAAATTAAACGTGCGGGAAAGCCCTCTAGCCGCATACAACTCACACTTACCATCAAATTCCCTTTATAGGATCATTTCTTGCAAAACAATATCCTTTTTGATACTAAGCGATTTGACTTTATTAAGAATCAATCATATGTACATGAAAGGATAGGCAGCTGTACAAGAGTAGCTAACTAAAACCACAGCGTGGGAAAAAAAATGCTATCACTATTGAAAGTATCGTATGGAAACCGCACTCCCTGCACTCCATTCTTTGAACGCTGCAGGTGTAGCCAGGACTGCGCCAGCACTAAAAGGAAAAGCGGGATGTAGCAATTTGAACCACCAGAAGGCCCGCGTAATGATGTGATCGAACAAAACATCTGACTGCACCGGTTTCTGTTTGAATATCAGCCCGTTTCGGGATAACCATACCGACCAAAGTACTGCAAGGCAAAGCAACATCCAAGCTTGTTGGCCATAGGTACTCCCCGCAGCATATGGCCACTGCAAGAACCAAGATAAACAAGTACTGGGACAAACCCAACACACGCCCCACCACCGACAGAGCCTTGACCATAGGGCTGCCGTCACCGGACAAAAGAGGAAGAGATGGTCCTGATCTTCAAGTGCACTACTGCACAAAGGACAATTGGACTGTTGAATGGGCAGAATCCCACGAGCCATTAAGACGCCCCTGGTAGGAAGTGCACTATGTAAAAAACGCCAAAGAAAACACTCCACATGAGGTGGAGCGATGTGCAGCCAAGGCAATGGCTGCGGAGTAACAGTAATGTTGCATAACATAGCATATGCCGTTAGAGTTGAATACAGACCCTGCTTGTCACCCCGCGCCCATATCCACCGATCAGCCGCGTTTGACTGCTGCATCACACCACACAGAAGTTCATTGAGTAGTCTGCACGTGTCCCATTCCCAGGAATAGAGTGAGCGATTCCATGCTGCTTCATTTAATAGGAGCTCTGAGCCATGAACGGCCTGCAACGAAGCAGACTGAAACAATGATTTCAAGAACAACCGTTTGTAGCGTTCCTTCAAACAACCCATCTCTGACCACGAATCCTCCCAAAACCTGACTCCTTGACCACGGCCCACCGACAAAATTAGCCCGGAATGAAGAGGAGTGCCAGTCAATCCACTAAACTCACCACTTTGCATCACATGTCGCCAAACCGGTAAAGCTCGGGGGATACTGAAGCGTGGCGTCATTGAGGTACCAGTAGCACATTTTGCCTGAATAATTTTCTTCCATAATATATCTCCTGGTTGTGAATATTTCCATAACCACTTGAACAACAAACACTGATTTTTAAACTCAATATTCTCCACCCCCAGTCCCCCTTTAGACTTGGGTAATGCAATTTTTGACCATGCCAACAAACACAGCTTACGGCTTTCCAAAGTACCCCCCACAAGAAAGTTCGTTGAATTCGTACCAATTGCTTAGCAACCTTGCAAAGAATTCTGAACATGGACAGAAAATATAATGGTAATGATGAAAGGACAGATTTTAGTAGAAATAACCGCCCAGCAAAGGCGAGAAACCTTCCCTTCCAAGAGTGTAACCTAGAACGAAACTTTTGGACAACCGGTTCCCAGTTTTTAGCAAGCCGCATGTTCGCCCCTAGTGGCAAGCCCAGGTAATTAAATGGTAGCTTCTCTACCTTGCAAAAAAGTCTGCCAGCTAATGAGGTCACCTCTTGATCATCCATGTGTAGTCCAATTAAACCACTCTTATAGAAATTGATACTGAGACCAGAGAGGATTTCAAAACATCGTAAAACCTTTTTCAAGTGTAGGAGGGAGTCCTTATCCGCAGAAGAGAAAAGCAAGGTATCGTCTGCATACTGAAGTAAGGACATTTGTACCCCATGTACCGAGACGGGCTGTATTAGGCCAATCGAGTTTGCCTTAGTGATCATGGAGGATAAACCCTCCGCTGCTAACAAAAATAGGAAGGGTGATAGGGGATCCCCCTTGCTTCAAACCCTTTTGCATGTTAAACTCCATTGTGGGAGACCCATTAATCAACACTGAAAGAGAAGATGATTGCAGGCACCCTTTGATCCAAGACAACCACCTACAATCAAAGCCCATACGCTCCATTACTTGGAGAAGATAAACCCAAGACACCGAATCATAGGCTTTCCGAAAATCCAACTTCCACACCACCACTTTCATCTTCGATACCTTTATCGAATGAATAACTTCAGAGGCAACTAAATGGCAATCCAAAATATTCCTGCCTGCAATGAACCCAGATTGTGTAGAAGTCACAAGTGAAGCCATGATCGGCTTGATTCTCTCCGCCAAAAGCTTCGAAACAATCTTGTATAGCCCATGAATCAGAGTTATAGGGCGATAGTCATCAAAAGACTCAGCAGAAGCCTTTTTTGGAATGATCGAGATATAGGCTGATGTGGAGCCATTGGGGAGCTTGCCGGTCTCAAAGAAGCTCCTTACCAAGTCAAAGATATCAGTCTTCAAAAAATCCCAACATCTCTTATAAAAAGAGAAATTAAATCCATCCGGTCCTGGTGCCTTGGAGCTATCACAGGCCATACTGCTGCCTTAACCTCTTCCATAGTAACCGGTCTTTCCAAGCCTCGGGCCTCATCATTCCCGTGCCGTGAAAAAACTAAGCTGCTAATGCCAGGCCTCCTGTTATTACCTTCCTGAAATAATCCCGAAAAGAAATTAACTGCTTCATATTTAACTTCAGCTGGATCGGATACTTCCATGCCATTAGCTCTGATTGTATGGAGATCTTTCTTCCTGCCCCTGTGACAGGCAAAGGCATGATAAAACTGAGTGTTACGATCCCCAAGTTTACCCCAGTTTAGCCTAGCTTTCTGTTTCCATATACTTTCTCTTTGTTTTTCACGAAGTAAAAGAGAAGCTCTTGAGTCTGCCAGCACCCTCTTCTCCTCCTCCGTTAAAGGTCGTTGTTCGAATAACAATTCCATATCCTCCACTTTCTCCTTCAAATCCTTAATATCAGCATCAACATTGCCGAAATTATTTCTGTTCCACTACACAAGTGCTATTCTCAGGCGACTCATCTTCTTTAACAAACAAAACTTGCCCGGTATCTCTAGTTTAATAGAAGACCACATCCCTCTGATAATCTCATCAAACTTTGGGTAGCTCCACCAGCAATAAAGGAATCTAAAAGGTTTAAACCCCCAGTTCACCCTCTCTTAAGCCAAAATTAACGGCCAATGATCCGACTGCCCTCTACCATCAGTTTGGAGGAATAATGATGACAGGGCTGTGCTCCATTCTACCTCTGCCATGGCTCGGTCTACCCTGCTTGCTGCAAAATCATTGGCCCAGTGAACTTTCTCCCCTGTAGGGGAAATTCCAGAAGAGATAGTCTATCCATGAACCTCCTCAATGCACCTGCTCCTCTTACATCCACTCTACAGCTCTTCTTTTCTGCCATGTTCAATGTTCCGTTGAAATCTCCTACGACTAACCACGGGGAGGAGAAGGAGCTTTTCAGGGAAGCTAGGGCCGACCACATATCAATCGTTTCCTACAGATTAACCGGTGCATAAACACAGCAGAACGTGAATGTTTTGTTAATCTGTGTAAGGTTCCCTTCCGCAATCAGCCACCTAGCACCCTTTATCCAATTCCTACACTGAAACTCAGATGCGTCCCACATAAACACCAGACCACCCGAAAGACCATCAAAATCTACTGCTCGAAACTCCAAGTGTGTAGGAGACCAGATGTTGCGGCACCAAACTTCATCAATCCCCTGTAACCGAGTATCACACAAAAGAAGAAAGCTAGTAGAATACTTGCGAATAAGATCCTGCAAGTGGCAAAACAATATCCTACTATAATCATGATAAGGCTCAAGCCACGCAACAAGAGCAGTACAATAAATAGATAATATGTAACAGGGTGCTTTAAATTGAAAGATACAGAAAAGAATTGGAAGCAGTAAAATTAAGAAATCTCATCTATGTATGCACAACTCACGCTAGCTAAACCCATTTAAGAATATGCCAACTTAGTGAGAGAAAATAGTGAAGAGCATCCACTTAGATAAGAGAATAATCAACCTATGCAGTGTGGTGCACCACACAATTGAATTTAGCTCCATTGTGTACATGTATATCTCAAACATCTGACTTGCTTCTTGAAGAAATGTGCGCACGAAGGGCCTCAACTTGGTCATCATTTGTATGAGGTTCAACATGAAGAGGCTGCCTTTTTGAAACATCTATCCGTTTCACATTGAATACACAATGTTATGTTATGCATGTAGTGCTATTTTATCACCTATTACAAATGTTATTAAGGACTGCCAATGAGCTAGTAGCAGCATATATATGTGCATAAGTGCATTTAGAAAATTTTACAAAACAAAAGAGGGACAAATTCATGCCACAATCAGTTAGAAACGACCAGCAAAACTATCAAACAGAACTGATGAACAATTTCATATATTAGCTCAAAAGGAGCAAACTATGATGATTTGTAAGGAGCCCTTCAAACATCTATGCCAACAGCCCCACCATCCCCCAAACAAGAAACACAAGTGTGCCCTTGGAGAGTGTTTTTTTTTTTTGGTCGAAAATGAGATGTATATTAATATTAATCAGCAAAACATAGTAGTACAAAATACAAAATCAGGCCTCTTAAAAAATTACAGAGGACCCGCATCCACCAAAATTTGATTTACAATTGCTATCGGTGGGCATTCCAAAATAGTTAATCCTACAGGGAATGTGGTAACCAACTCAGCTAATGTTGCTGCGCATGAGTTGGCTTCCCTATCTACAGCTCTAATCTGCAGCTGCCATTCTTTAGTTAGCAGAGTCTTGATATCCCAGATTATCCTATCCACTTCCACATCTGGGTCCAGGTCAGAATTAATCCATTCAAGTACATTCCGGAAAGGGGTTTCTATTTGAATCACAAACCCCTCAAAACGTAAGGCCACTTGTAGGCCTAAGAGAAGTCCCCAAAACTCAGCCTCAGAAGGAGAACATGCTCCTAAGGCTGCACCAAAACCACATAACCATCGTCCATTATGGTCTCGAAATATCCCTGCAGCAGTAGCATTCGAACCCGTAGCAACCACCCAGCTATCCACGTTTTGTTTGATGTGCCCATACTCTGGTTTCCTCCACTGGACCACCGTCTTGGCCACTCTTCGGTGCATTTGCTGATGCGAGATGATACTACCCATCCCCACTTTAAATTCCTCAACCAACTTGAAGATAGATTGAATTCGTTGGGCAGGAGGATCAGCTTCGGGTTCGAACACCTGCTGATTGTGCCAATGCCATAGCTTCCAACATGTGGTGGCAAAGATCAGGGCCCAATCATCCCTGTCGCAGATCACCAATTGAGAGGTTCCTGCAAAGCCAAGTCCTCAAGTCCCACTCAAAGAAATTACCGAGCAATGGTTCTGGGACAACAGTGAGCCAAATATCCATGGCGTATCGACAGTCCCTCAAGACATGCAAGGTATTCTCCGAATCATCGTTGCAACAAGGGCAGTGATCGGTATCCATCATGTGCCTCAGCAATCGTACTTGATTAGTAAGCAGACGATCATGGGCAGCCAGCCATAGAAACACACATATCCTGTTGGGCCCTTTCCATTTCCAAAGAAGGTCCTAGAGCCTGTCAGTCTGCCCCCAGTTTCCAGCTTCCATAACCTCATATGCCGACGAAGATGTGAACAAACCTTTCGGCTCAGGTGCCCATTTGAGCTTGTTCGGGCCAAACCTTGCATTTGGGGGGAGAATGGCCCAAATCCTTTGGCAAATATTTTACGGCAAGAACGTACAAATGAGTTGCCAATTCCATAACCCGTCAGGAGACAGCATTTCAGCCACTTTGGCAGCCCGAATATTAGGAGGAATTGGGGTGATAGCCTTATCAGATAGCCTGCCCTCCTCCTCTAACCACACATCATCCCAAAAATTGACTCATCTACCATCACGAACAGCCCAGCCAATGGAATCAATTAATGTTGGCCAAGCCCTACATATTCCCCTCCATGTACTGGAGCAATTTTGTGCCTTGAGTGCTCTTGGAGGCCACGCCTCATCATGAATATATTTGCATCTCAAGGTGCGTGCCCACAGTGCAGATAGATTGGTGAGAAGACGCCACCCTAGCTTTATAATAAGAGCCTCATTAGCACTCCTTGTCTTGCAGATGCCTAGTCCTCCTCAGTTTTTTGGAAGGCATATGGTATCCCAATCAATCAGGTGGACCTTGTGTTGGTCGCCTATATTTCCCCATATGAATCTTCTACACAAGCTATCAACTTTGTCACATATATACCTTGGAAGCCTAGCCGTTTGCATGGAGTAAGTATGTAAGGCTGCCAACACTGATTTGGTCAGTGTGATTCTGCCCGCAAGTGATAGCGCACTCGCCTTCCACCCGTTCAGTCTCTGTTGCACCTTCTCCACGATGTATTCATATTTGTTCTTGTTAACCCGACCGTGGATCAATGGAACTTCTAAATAACACCCCAGGTCTGATGTTAACTGGAAGCCAAAGGAACGAGAGATAGCTTTCGCCGCCCGCTTAGGCACATTTCTAGAAACATGGATGCGTGTCTTGGGGGCACTCACTTTTTGACCTGATAGGCTACAAAATGTTTCGAGGCAATCCTTAATTATCCCTACCTGTTGCAGAGTTGCTTCAGCAAATAGAACCAAGTCGTCTGCAAAGAAAACATGTGACACGCTTGGCCCTCGGCTACTCATCAACAAAGGTTTCCATCTTCCTTGGTCAACGGCATCATGGATGACGTGACCAAATCTCTCCATACACAGAACGAACAAGTATGGAGAGATTGGGTCGCCTTGCCTAATGCCTCGTGAAGGGGTGAATGATTCTGAGGCCTCCCCATTCCAAAGGACACGGATTGAGGAGGTAACACACTTCATTATAATGTTCGTCAAGTAATTTGGAAACCCAGCCGCATTTAGCGATTCAGCAATGAAGGACCACCTTAGGCGGTCATATGCTTTTTCCAAGTCGAGCTTGATAGCCATGTAACCTCAGTCCCCTTCTTCCGCTTCATTGTGTAAATTGCTTCTTGAACAATGACAATATTGTCGGTAATTTGTCTTCCTGGGACGAAGCTGCATTGATTAGAAGATACAATATCAGGCAGCAAAGGTTTAATTCTATTGACAATAACTTTCGTAATGGCTTTGTACAACACATTACATAGGCCTATAGGCCTAAATTGCAACAAGGATTTGGGTTTGGGAACTTTCAGGATCAAAACCAACAGCGTCTGATTGATCTCGTCACTCCATCTGCCTGATTCAAAAACCTGTTTCAAAAATTTCACCACACTCTTCCCCACCTTCTCCCATTGAGATTGAAAAAACAAGCTGTGCAGGCCATCCGGGCCAGTTACTTTCAACGGCCCCTACTGAAAAACAGCCTTTTTGGCCTCCAGTTCTGAAATGGGTCTAGTGAGTGCTTGAATTCGAAAATTTTCAATCTTTGGGAAACTTCGCATAGGCCCATTAGGGGTCAGGTTGGGCCCCTCTTCATGGAATAATTTTTTAAAGTGCGAGACTGCCATTTGCTTGAGATTATCCTGCCCCATCCTCCATTGGTTGTTCTCATCTCTCAGTGCCTCAATCCTGTTCTTCTTCCTTTTAATAATTGTGGTGGAGTGAAAAAAGAGGTATTTTTATCCCTTGCTTGTATCCACCGATTCCGGAACTTTTGCATCCAAAATACTTCCTCCTGCAAGAGGACTTGGTCCAACTCCAGTTTCAGTTCAAGTTCCAAGTTGGATAAGAATCTCGATGATTTATGTTCCAAGAACCGTTGGATGCCATCAATTCTCGCAATAAGGTTGTGCTTCCTATAATGGATGTTGCCAAAGACTTCCTTGTTCCACACTACTGCCCTCTCCATGAATTTTCTGCGGGCAACCAAAATGTCAATTGAAGATTCCCAAGCTTCATCAACAAATTTACTGAATTCCGGGTGGAGTAACCAAGCCGCCTGAAATTGAAACTGTCTCGAGCATGATGTGGAACTGATGGTCGGCCTTGGAATCATAAGAATGGGGCAGTGGTCCGAGCAGAGCCTTGGTAGATGGTAGATTGAGGCCTCAGGGAACTGCATTCTCCAGAGGTTGTTGCATAGAATTCGGTCAATTCGGGCTTGGCGTCTCCCACTTTTCCATGTATACAGAGGGCCTACAAACCCAAGGTCAATGAGGGCAGCATCATTGACACATTCTGCAAATGCCTTGTCTGCACGTCCCTATCTTCCAACTATACTCCCCCTCTCTTGGCCCGCCAAGGTGGCATTAAAGTCCCCGGCCAAGAGCCAAGACTCATTAATTACGAAGGCCATAATTTTCAGGTTTTACCATAGAAAGTACCGCCATTTTGGTTGTGGGCAGGCGTAGATACCCGTGAACAGAAATCCACCATCCTCGTCTTCAACACGTGAATGCACGAATTGAGTATGGTTGAATATAATAGAGACTTTGGTGACAGCAGCATCCCATAGAAACCAGATTCCTCCAGCAAAACCCCGGGAGTCCACTCTATGTGAGTTAGGGAACCCGAGTCTACGTATCACCTTAGCAGTTATTCGTCCACTAATCCGGGGCTCAAAGACAACCACGACTTTTGGCCTGTATTGACTTACCAAATCTCTAAACATTCGCCTGAATTGGGGTTTTCCAGCCCCCTAGCAATTCCAAGTTAGGACACTAATCATAAGAGGTTAAAGAATGTACAAGGGATAACACCCATCAAACATACTGGGAGGCCGAGATCTCCACCATCATCTCCGATGTCTCAAGGCCTGAAACTTCACCTCGGACTTCGTCTCTTCCATCTTCAACCATTAGGTCATCAGTCACACTGCCTCCCTCCATGTGTGGGCTAGCTTGAGAAGCACTAGTCCCTTTCTCCAATCCTTTCTTGGGAGGGGCCAGATCAGGTGGTTTATCCGGAGGCATACTACTACTAGGCCTTTGGGAGGATGTGGGGAGGGAGGTTGTGGGCACTGGTGTGTCAGGATTGAACAGGAGCTGGTGGTCTGTCTCCCCCAACAATACCACCGAGTGATTAAGGGAGGCTGTAAGGGAGCGGTGCGGATTGGGTGGTCTCAGGTTGTTACTGGTGGAGGTTTCGGTTACTAAGCTGGTGTGTGGGGCTGGGTGGCTGATTAGGTTAAACATATGGTGGTTCTGAGAAGTAACCTGATTCGAAACTTCCTTGAGAGGGGTTCTGTATGGGCTGGACTTAGTGGGAGCAGGTGGGTTCTTACTCTGTGATTGGGCTCGTTTGGGAAGACTGACGGATCGTGAATTTGGCTTTCTAGTGCTGGTGAAGGGCTGGGGTATTTTTGGGTGTGGAGCAGTGTTTGGGTTCTGGTCTGTTGGGCCTGATGATCCCATTTGAAACATGGTGGGATTGTCTAAAAGAATACTGAAGCGATTACCCGTGGCCTCTCTATGTTGTGGGCCATCCCCCATCTGTTTCTGAAAAGATTCCCCTACCTTCCTTGGTTGCCGACGCACCGGTGGCTGGACGTTGACCCACTCGCCGAGACCCGGAGCCACCGTGACATTCACCGCCGTTGCAGAGGTCCGCTGAGGACCGAAAGGCACCGAAGGTGCCGGTGTTTGTGCTGGATTCACCGGTGTTTGTCCTTCCATTCCATCTGTGTTCCTTATTTATACAAAACAAGACATTGTGGCCAACTTTACCGCAAGAGATACAAATATGGGGGAGGCCCTCATACCTGACTTTGATTTCCTCTCCGTCTAAAGTCACCGTTCCCTTGACTGGCTTAGTTAGGTCTACTCTTACAGCAACCTTGGCGAATTGCCCTCTCTGCACATACTCTGTCTTGAAGTCCAGTTTCACCGTTTCACCCACCAAATTGCCTAGAGCCTTAAGCACTTGTGATTGGTACCTGTAAGTCGGGTAACCCGGAAAGAGAACCCAGGTAACCACACTTTGTACCTCGCCTGTTGCTGGGTGGAAGGAGGCTGTCCAAACGAAGCTTTTTGGATATTGAGAGAAAATTTCGAGTGTTCTGTAGCAACAACCTAGAAAAAAAAATATCTATTCTTTCAATTCAGGAATGTGATAAAACGAAGCTATTAGTATTTTGATTTTACCGAACTTCCAATGCATACGTGTAGCATGCATAATATTCTTTCCTCTCTTAACTTGTATGTATTAGTGGGCAGTTGTTCATTACTCATTAAAAGGATCTCCACTATCAATGCCTCAAACTATCTTTTTTTTTTTTTTTTAGAAAAAAAAGGCATCAGTGGTGTCATCATCGCCCCGTCGGTCCAGGCCCCGGTCAATACCGGTTACATCCTGGCATTAGACTCTCCTCATAGGAGAGACCGCCCAACCGGGGCACCAGCGGACACCCTCACCTGCTACGCGTCATAATATCGGGGAATCACCGGGCTCAACGGCCAGCACCCCACCGTGTGGAAGGCCATATTCGGCCGCATCACATAAAAAGTCAGAGATTCAACCAGAAAACTTAACGTTTTAGCATGACATAAAAAGTCTAGCATAATTAAGTACACGTGCTCAAACCCCAGAAGCTTGAAGGAATTTACTGCATCAGCTCTGGAGAGCTGTTACACCTACGAGCAATAAAAGAAAGTTATTTTTATCAGTGGACTATATGATCCCAGCAAACACTGTAACGAGAAAAACTACAGGTAGCCAAATCTTAAAGACATGGAAACCAAAATGCAAAGACAAACAATAACCAAGCTCTAAAACTTCTAAATAACATTCGTCCTCCAGACCCTCATGGTTTCAAGTATCAAATAGCAATTATTAAAATGCCAGAACAGTCCTTCCTCTTTAACATTTTTTAGTTTGATTTAAGGGCATTTTAAGGTGCTATACCATGATTTGCATTGCCCAAAAAGGAAGATAAATATAATTAGAACAGACATTTTCCTACAAAGCAGAAGAGAGAAGAAATTGCAAGGGGCATGATATAATCAAGCACTCACCCTGCTTCCCTTCGGCCTGCTTCCTTTCGGCCTAAAAACGCAGATGTCCACAGGCTTAGTCCAATCGTGGTAGACCCATGTTTCATAAGTGCCAGTTTTTCCTGTGGACGCGTCCTCAGCCTCGAAGGTTATGAGAAAATTGAAGCCACTGCATAACTGTTTGTTTGCCTTGAGGACTTTAGGATTCCTGAGCGTGGGCCTTCTCTGCACCAACCAAACCAAGTTCAAAGTTTTACAATTTATTATAAAAGGGGAGACAATAATATATATATATATATATATATATATATATATATATATAAAGAAAAAAAAACTAGAAGAATTAATGGGGGAAGAGAGAGATAATTTATAGTAAGTGTAGCAATAGTTACTGGCTTCTCGTTGTTGTCCTTGAGGGCGAAGTCGACACACTCATGCACAGTCTTCCCAGCGTCCCTCACATCATTGAAATCAACAGGAAGATACCCGCCCATGATAGGAAAACTGAGGTTAAAGTCCACGTCAAAGCCCTAAAAATGAAGAACACCGCAATTAATTTATAAATTGCATAATACAATTGAAACCAAGGAGAAAAAAAAAAGGGAGGAAATTGAGAGGTGGGATTAATTAAGACAATTAACTAGGAATTAATTACCTCAGACTCTTGAACCTGCTTCAGGTAGCGCTTAAACTCCTCCTCTTCGTCCTTGCTGTAGTGAGGATCCGCGTCGCTTCTTGGGGGTGAATATGGGGGCTTGTAGACACCTTGGTTACCGTTGCTGTTGTCGTCTTCATCATCAATGAACATAGTGTTTTCCCATTGAAACTCGTACTCCGGTTCCTTTTCCTCTTCTTTCGCGTCCTTCTCCCCCAACCTTGGCTTCTTGGGTTCAGATTCCTCCTCCTCCTTCCCCATCTCAGCCGATCTCGAAGACAGACCCTGATTCGCCGTTGCAGGCCCAGCTCCCCTACTAAATACTATTGAGACATACCCTCTTCTCCTCTCTTTATATATATATTTTTTTTTTACCCTTGTCTTGGATCGCCCTTCCCGTCACCCCCACAATATAATATCATTTTGTTGGCCCAATTTCTAACCATCGCATCGGTTATCAAGTCAGCATCTCCAAAGCCCAATGAATCAATGAGGCCCAAATTGAAGGATCTTAATCAACTGTTTATCCACTTAGTAATAGTATTGAAGGATCTTAATCAACTGTTTTCCCAATGAACTATTTTCGCTCCTAAATGTGGTTCACCCAATAGAACTTTTAACTATAAATTTCGAAGTTCACCAATAGGATGGCCAGAAAGGAAAGCCGAGGTGTGTTCCAGCCATCCACCTAACAAAAAAAAAAAATTAAATAGAGGCCCAGTCTTAGTACTGGCCCAAGATGTCCCTGGACCCTTTAATCACACCCCAAAAAAATATCCCCTCTACCCCCAAACAACATATAAAGAACCCCAGCAGCAGCTCTAAGCCCAGCAGTTGATTCAAACCTAAATATCATTTTTTAAAATTAACCCAGCATGCGATAAATGGTCTTATCACTTTTTTTTTTTTCTGAAATGTTCATTATTATCACTTTTAGGATTTTATCTCGTAAAACAATTCAGTCGGTATAACTTGCGCACAAATTCGGTGTATGAAGCATTTTTCCCCAAATCCTACATTAATATTATATACGTGTCATTGTCACGTCCAATTAATTAGATTCCATATCATAATCTTTTATCTTATCCAATTAATTAGATTCCTAATCAAGCGTGCGGGGAAGCCCTCTATTGACTAGCCGCATACAACTCACACTTACGATCAAATTCCCCTTATAGGATCATTTCTTGCAAAACAATATCCTACTTCATGATAAGGTTCAAGCCAAGGTTCAAGCCACGCAAGAAGAGCAGTATCAAAAGAAAAGAATTGGAAACAGTAAAATTAAGAAATCTCATCTATGTGTGCACAACTCACGCTGGCTAAACCCATTTAAAAAATAAGCCAACTTAGTGAGTGAAAATAGTGAAGAGAATCCACTTAGATAAGATAAATAAATCAACCTATGCAGTGTGCTGCACCACACAACTGAATTAATTAGTTCCAATGTGTACATGTACATCTCAAACATCTGACTTGCTTCTTGAAGAAATGTGCGCACGAAGGGCCTCAACTAGGTCATCCTTTGCATGAAGTTCAACATGAAGAGGCTGCCTTTTATGCATGAATACACAATGTTATGTTATGCATGTGGTGCTATTTTATCACCTATTACAAATGTTATAATCAAGGATTGTCAATGAGCTAGTAGCATGTGAATTGTGCATTCGCAAAATTTTACAAAACAAACGAGGGGCAAATTCATACTACAATCAGTTAGAAACGACCAGGAAAACTGTAAGATTATACTCAAACTGAACTGATGAACAATTTCACATATTAGCTCAAAAGGAGCAAAGTCTGATGATTTGCAGGGATTCCTTCATTTAGTGTAACATCTATGCCAACAGCCCCCACCATCCCCCAAACAAGAAACACAAATGTGCCCCTAGAGAATGTCTTTATTGGATATTGAGTGAAAATTTCGAGTGTTCTGTAGCAACAACCTAGAACAGAATATCCGTTCTTTCAATGCAGGAACGAGATAAACCGAAGCTATTAGTATTTTGATTTTACCTAACTTCCAATTCATGCATACAGCATGCATAATATTCTTTCCTCTCTTAACTTGTATGTATCATTACCCATTAAAAGGATCTCCACTCTATCTTGTTCTTCTATTACTTCAACTTTCTAATACTTCAGTTAACCCTACTCTGCCATCTTCCATCCAGAAACACCCAAAACCTTATAATTCTCGGATGGGAAAATGCTACATGGATAAGAAACAAAAATACACTGTTTTGAGGCATAAGAAAATGGCAAAAACTTTTCAAGTCCCTACACTCTTTTCTGAAAAAAAAAATCATATTCTCAAATCATGCACAAGCTGAAAGTAAAGCTGTTGTACCTAGACGCAATGCCAGAATGCTATGAAGTACAATTTCAGAGAAATGGGTAAAAAAGTCATCTTATGGCTTGAACTCAATAATTTACAAATGCAACCAGCTTTATTATATCTCATTGCTCGCAAATTAGTAAAGAGTGCGTTGAGAAGAACCAATTGCAGTGTCAAAACAGAAGTAGCCAGGTCAACAGAGGCATACCTTGTAGAGAATCAGGTTGACTCCTTAGGTATTCCTCTTCGGGTGTCATATGTATAAGCTGAGTGGAATGCAGTAGTGTGTGGTCTAAATCAAGAACCAAGTACAGCTTCTTATGGCGTAATAAGTTCATGTCTGTATTACATAACCGGGCAATTCCATCATTACCAAGTCCTAATCCCTGGAGGAAAGCAAGGCAGTCAGGATCTTTCAAAAACTTTTTCTCAGTATTAAGCATGATAGACAAAGGATTAGGAACAGAGAAACATAATCTCATATACATTGACCAAAATAATCTCTTGCACAGAAAAAATAATACAATTTAAAAGTTGTCGTAATTATTTCAAAGAATGTTTACACTAGGTATATATCAAAATGTTACACCACTCCGCGCACAAAGTATACACATTCCTCCAAAGGAATCAGGACCAGAAAACCAATTTTTTTGCGTAAAGGGGGTTAATTAACCAAAAACTAAGAAACCAGCAGCCCAACCAGAAAACCTTACCTGAGTTGTGCACTAGGGATTCATCGGTAGCAGATTCTTCAAAACATTTCGCAACTTCCAATTGCTCCATCCTGGGTCTCTTTAATCTGCACGTTAATGGACAAAGCACACTGTGCCAAATAAGAAAATTACATTGATACTCATACTATGTTCAATCATTGAAAAAAAAAAGCAAGAGCTAATTAAATTAAATTAAATTTGACTAAACCAGTTTAAAAACCTGTTGAACCCACAATTTCCATCCCTCAATGGCCCTGACACACTAAAACACGGTCTTCAGACAGCTCGATCCATTAATTTGCTAGAGAAAACGATTGCAACACATCAAATTCAAAAAGCATTAACTCGGAAAAGAAAAGCCTTCCACAATTTTTTTCTACTTCCACCACAAAGAAATAAGAAAAACAATAAGCACAAGCCGTACCTCTTGCTCTCAAGGTCACCTTCATCCTCATCTTCTTCCTTGGGTGCACAAGAAGCATTCTTATCCTCAGCCCATCCTCACCTAGAGCTTCTTCCCTGGCCGAAGAGGCGGAAGACCGTTCTCCATCACGAAAAGCAGCAAAGTCGTCGCTGCTAGACGAGTGGACCGGTGAATCAGCCGCCAGGCTCATCTGCAGCACTATTCATCCAAACCAAGAAACAAACCTCAATCACACACTCACAAGTTACATTCACCAATTAAATACACTCCCTAAAACTAAATAGAACCAACTACAGAAGCAAGAACTAAAGCTGCATAATTTACGCTTAAACACACAGTTAAAAAGGGAACTCTTTCTTTTTCACTATGAGCACGCAATAAGCTAAAGAACTTAGAAAAAAGGGAAGTAAGAAACCCCTAAAACAAGAAAAGAAACAAAAATTCACGGAGAAAATGTAGAAAAAAAGACCTGAAACATTAAACCATAAGTGAGAGAGGGGATAGAGGAAAGTCTGGAAGTGAGAAAGCACAGAGAAAGCGAAAGCAAAGGCGCCGCCTTTACGGGAAAGGGAGCAGGAAGAACAAGTCAACGCCTTTCCGGCGAAGGAAAGAGCCACGGGCGGTGGTGGTTTTGTGACAAGTGCGAGATTTGTGTAGGGAAGGAAGAAGGAAGGATCAAAACAGGAGAAGAAGAAAGCAATTTTACGGGTACTTGGGGGTTAATTGTCAATAACCTCGATTTGTTTACCGGCTAATGCTATGGACAATAACCTCGATTTGTTTACCGGCTATATGAGTTTTCCTGGACAATAACCTCGATTTGATTTTAATGCCTTAAATAGAAATTATTTGTTTCTCATATTTGTTATTTTCCCTAACTAGGAGTTGCGAATGATATAACCTATTGACTCTTGCCTGTTATTTTGCTTCTTACTTGTTTTTAGACTTTTTTTTGCTGGTTCGTTAGCATCTCAGATTCTCTATGTGAACCAATAGTATCCCTATCAGTTTATATTGACTCATTAATTTTTAATAGTTAAAAACCAAAAACTTTCATCAATTTTTTCTCAAAAAAAAAAGAAGAAAACTTTCATCAACTACTACCATATTTGCATATCTGCTTGTTATGGAGCAAAGAGAAAGAAGAAAAAAATAATAATGTCAGATTCCAACTGGATGCTACAGTTGCAAAAGCATTTTTCATTAATTAGGGTGGGGAGAAAGAATTTGACGGTTTGGTTTTGGGAAGCCGTCTTTTTCATGTCATGAGAAAGTGGGCCAAAAAATCTCCATGATGTTGCGTTTCGCCAACCATATGCATTCTGCACTATAAATCAGAATAAAAAATACTACCACCCTTTTGCACACATATCCAAAACCAATAAAAAGGGAAAAGACTGAACACATTATTGCCATGCAACACGAGCCCAATGACAAGATTGGTAAACCTGGGACTGCGAGAGAGATCGTGGAAGAAAGATATGATTTCATTTTTATAATGACCAAAATGTTCCCACCTCTCTTACTTCCCCACCATTCACCCTCCAATTTGAAATGAACAGTTTGATTCTGTTTAGTTTGTTTTTGCCGTGGCCCGTGAGATAGTGGGGCTAGTTGGGACTTAATAATGTAACCAAGAAATAGTTTACTAGTTAACAAAAGGGTAAAGTATAATCAATTGAAATTTTATAATTCGAGAGACGAGAGGTGATTATTATTATTTATAGTTCAAAGAGGTGATTTTTTTTAAAAAAAATCAAGCCTAAAGATCAATTTTTAAAATTAACCCAGTATGTCATAAATGGTCGTATCACATTTTTTCTTTTTTTTTTCATTATTATCACTTTTGGGATTTTATCTCGTAAAACAATTCAGTCGGTATATATTTTCTTTTTTTTTTGAGAAATTCAGTCGGTAATAGAAATTATATGTTTCCCTCTATTGACGGCTGCATACAACTCACACTTACGATCAAATTGCCCTTATAGGATGTATAATAAATTTTTTTTTTCGGGAAAACGTAGTCGCTTTCATTTCATAGCACATAGCAAAGGTTTAAGTTACACATCAACACTTAAAGAAAAACAGACTAGGTCTTAAAAAACACATTACAAACCAAGATTGGGGTTATAATAACAAGGGAGCCAGCCATAACAAGCCTACTACCCCTCCAACCCCATTAGACAAGCAAGAGAGAAGAAAAACCCAAAAAACTTCGAACAGTTTGGGTTTGAATTACACATATAGTAATGCATATCCAAATTAGCCAACATCCATAAACACCATAGACATCTGCAACATAAGACAATAGCACACCCGAAGCAGCCTGAGCGAAGAATCATGCATACACTTCCACCCGAGAGCATGGGATGTATAATAAATAGATAGTATGTAACAGGGTGCTTTAAATTGAAAGATACAGAAAAGAATTGGAAGCAGTAAAATTAGGAAATCTCATCTATGTATGCACAACTCACGCTGGCTAAACCCATTTAAAAAATAAGCCAACTTAGTGACTGAAAATAGTGAAGAGAATAAATCAACTTATGCAGTGTGGTGCACGACACAACTGAATTTAGCTCCATTGTGTACATGTACATCTCAAACATCCGACTTGCTTCTTGAAGAAATGTGCGGACGAAGTGCCCCAATTTGGTCATCGTTTGCATGAAGTTCAACATGAAGAGGCTGCCTTTTGAAACATCTATCCGTTTCACATGAATTAATACGCAACGTTATGTTATGCATGTGGTGCTATTTTACCACCTATTACAAATGTTGTAATTAAGGATTGTCAATGAGCTAGTATAGCAATTTTATGGATACTTAGGGGTTAATTGTCATGACTGGACAATAACCTCGATTTGTTTACCGGCTATATGAGTTTTCCTGGACAGTAACCTGGATTTGATTTTAATGCCTTAGTAAAAACAAAAGAAATCCCTGAAGAGTCAGATTCCAACTGTAGGTAGCAGGATGCTACAGTCTACGGGCTCTTTTCATTATAGCATCTCTGTCCCTCGATGTCAATTGATGCACGACTTGGAGTGGGGCGGAAGAATATCAGGGTTTGTTTTTTCATTATTTTATAACGGTCCATGGACCCAACCCAATGTCCTAGAAGCAACTTTCCTCTTTCAGTCCTACTACAACGAATCCTTCGAAAACCATCATTACCTTTTTTCCTAACTTGTGGTTTCAAAAAAAGAAGATGGTCTGTAATAATCCATGAACATTATTGATCTCTAGAAAGCAAAAAAATATTACTAATCAATTTGAGTGTGAATAAAAAACAGACCAAAAGGGAAAACTGAAGGACAATAGAGATATTACTCACAGGATATTGACATGTTTTATGGTAGAGTCAGTCAGGCAGCCTGAACATTATCCTTTTTGTGCACACACACACACACAGAAACACCGATAAGAAAGGAAAAATGGTGCAAAGCATTTAATGGCATGTGGAAAAGGCTGGGACTGCGGACGCTGATCACAGAACTTCAACAGGATGAGCTGGCCTCTGTGGACTGGAGTATTAGAGCGCTGATGGATATATAGGGCCAAACTTATGCTCCTTTGTTTTGTTTCTTGTGAATTTAGGCTGTGGAGAAGGATTTGGTGTGTCCACCGCCTGCGGTTTGGGATGTAATTACTGTTGAGAAAGTTTAGTACTATAATGAATGAAGAATACTGAAGTTCATAAAAAAAAAAAAAAAAATTGATAAATAAAAAAACAAATGAAAAAGTTATGGCTTCTCTTTTTTTCTTCCACGCAATAGACCAATAGTATTTTTTAGCAAAATCTAGCTGTTCTTCTCTCTCTTTTAGTTGTTGTATTGAGTGCATTTAATTATCTCCTAAAGTATATCCAATTAATGCCAAGCAGCCCTGACTCCTAGCTAGGTTCTTTTTAGTGAGGGGATCCAAAGTATCAGCAAAAATTGTGAAGGTATAAAATTAACCTCTCTCATAAAAAGGTTTATTAGACCAAGTTTCTCATGAGTTTTTTCTTTTGGCCAGCGAGTTTTCTCATACAATAACATCCATCTATCTGTTTCACATGAATTAATACACAATGTTATGTTATGCATGTGGTGGTGCTATTTTATCACCTATTACAAATGTTATAATTAAGGATTGTCAATGAGCTAGTAGCAACATATGTGCATTGTGCATTCAGAAAATTTTACAAAACAAACGAGGGACAAATTCATGCTACAATCAGTTAGAAACGTCCAGCAAAACTGTAAGACTATAATCAAACAGAACTGATGAACAATTTCACATATATATTAGCTCAAAAGGAATAAAGTCTGGTGATTTGCAGGGATTCCTTCATTTAGTGTAACATCTACGCCAACAGCCCCACCATGCCCCAAACAAGAAACAGTACAAATGCGTCTCTCGAGAGTGTCTTTATTAGATTTTGGGAGAAAATTTCAAGTGTTCTGTAGGAAGTTAGGTAAAATCAAAATACTAACAGCTTCAAAAAAAAAAATTATTCCACACAAGGATTTTTGAGCAATCTGGATTAATTATAATACATGTCATACTTTCGAAATTGTGATATGTAGCATATGTTGCATACACCAATTAATTGGTTCCGTGCATTAAGCACTTTCCTATTCTAGATATGTGTGTCATGTACTAAATATTAGGTAAAAAAATGTACTAAATCATTTATCTCATCCATTTGTTTTTGTAAATATTTATTTATCTTATCCAATTAATTGGACTTCTTGTATACCAACGGTTTGTTTTTCTTAAGTTGTTGCACATGCCAATAATGCTTTAAGGTGTTCCATAACCAACCCTAGCCACACAGACATCAAAATTTATTTTATAACGGTCCATTGATATCCTTAGTACTTATTTTATGACATGGATACAAGGACCCTATGTCCTAAAATTATACCATTTTCTTATCTCAGTCTTATACCAGACCAAAGAAAATCTCAGTCCTATCTCGTCAAAAAAAAAAAAAAATCTCAGTCCTATGTCCCTAGAAAAGCAACAAATGAGTCCTAAGAAACTATCAAGTGGACCCAAATCGCCAACAATTCTTATTATTGTGTTTTTTAACATGAAGCCATCATCTTCATGTTATTAGAAGGTGGACCCAAAAATCTCCTTGATGTCGTGGTTTCCCCAACCATCTGCAAACAGATGGTATCTCAGGATCTCTCATGTCTCCCAACACTCCTATATGTCATTGTTAAATTTTGTGCTTAAATATAAATTGGTTTTCAAAACGCATAGCACGCATATGTTTTTTTGGGGGTAAAACTTTTATTTTCAAAATGTGAATTTTGTCAAACCTTATTCAACAGTGTAACAGGCTAACAGCTACTCAACCTCCATGACCATAACACATTGAAACAATATATTAGGAACCAATGAAAAGGCTCACATTTTTTTCATTACTGTACCTTTTATAAATCCTGGTACAAAAGATGAGCCAGCGTAGATGGTGGAGCTAGCTTATCTACTACTCTTTATACCGATTTAAAAAAACTCCTTATGATAACTGAAATTATAATATTTCTTTTTTTTTTTTATGTGCTGAACAATGTATGAGAGTTGCCCTAAAAAAAAACAAACAATGTATGAGAGTCAGGGTCTCACCAGACCAAAAAAAAGGTCTCCAATACAATTTGACCTCAATATCATTCAACAGTTAATATAAGTTAAATATCATACTTAAATCTAAAGTTGTTTTTTTTAAAAAAAAGTCAATATATAAAGTTGGTTTGTAAGATGGTCTTCCATGACCATTCAAATTGTATCTCTAAAAAGCAAAAAAAAAATTACTTATCAACACATAGAAGTAAACTTGTAACACTAAAACGGAAATACTCGTTGTGCGCCCAGAGAAAAAGTACCAATAAAAAGGAGTAAGGGTGCAGGCATTAACGTGTGTACACATGACAATTGACGAGTGGGAAATGCCGTGACTGCACGCTCGTATTTGTAATTGATATGTACGAACATAGCCCCACTCTGAAAACGTACAGTTTCAAACGAAAATTGATAAATAAAAAAAAAACAAATGAAAAAGTTATGGCTTCAATCTTTTTTTCTAACATGTACCTTATATAGTATATGTAGTTACATGTGTTTTATATATACAATAATAGTAGGATCAGTGCCTCATAAAAATAGTGAGAAACTATTATAGTAGAGTATCTTACGGTGATGTTATATTAGGAAAATCAATGAAAATATACATATATAAATATATATTGATTGACTAAAAAGAGTTAATATTATTGGCATTCATATTCTGGGGTTAGCATGATTTTTTATTTTTAATCAATATTAATTAATTGCATAAATTTTTTTGATCAAGATATTACGTACGCATTAGTTTCGATTAGTATTAGAAAAAAAGATATTACGTACACATTATTGGCTTGTTTGCATCTATTTGTGAACCAAGAGTATGTACTGTTTTCATAAAAAAAAAAAGAGTTTTACTATTTGTTTATATGTTCTCATTTCTAGTAGTTGTAAACCAAAACTGTTCATGGTTTATGCTTGGTGAAGTTATTTTTGTTGTGTATATTTATAGCACCGAGAAGAGCTTTTGGAATTTTAGAAAAGAAAATAATTGAAGGTTTGGGGGGAGTCCTCTATTTGACTTGTATCCATGAAAGAAGGACAAAATGCCAAAATCTCCTGCTGAGTCCTACAACAAAACAAACAAGGAGGATGGAGGATTTTGGATCCACTTTACAGGACACTCATTTTGTGTGACATTGTCCTTTTTTTTTTTTGTGTTGGATGTGACATTGCCCGATTGACACTTGCTACAAAAGGAACCTGACATGCATTAGCTGTAATTCATTGGCACTTCATAAATTATAGCTTGGAGAATTCTCATCTTGGGTCACAAAATACTGAATACAAAAGCGAAACGAATATGCCAAAGGAGTATGCGTTATCTACAAAATTTCCTAGTAATGGGGAATCGAAATTCAATTAGCATCGGTCACAGCTGGTCATCTCAGAACTAAAATTGCAAGTCATGGTTAAAAGAGCCAGTTCATTTACAACTCCTAATACCGATTAAAAAAAAAAACTCCTTACCGTAACTGAATTTATAACATTTTTTTTTTCCTTATGGTGAGAAATATATGAGAATCAGAGTCTCCAAGACAAATTTGACCTCAAGATTAATCTCCACGAGTTAATAGTTATACTTCCATCTTTTATCAACAGTCGTTTAATTGGGGTGGGGAGGAAGAATATCAATTATCACGGTTTGTTTTTTCTGAAGTTGTTGGACATGCCAATAATGCCTTTGGGTGTTTGAAAACCAACCCTAGCCACACAAACATCAAAATTTATTTTATAATGGTCCATTGATATCCTTAGTATTATTTTATAACATGGATACAAGGACCTTATGTCCTAGAATTATAACCACTTCTCTATCTTAGTCCTACACCAGACCAAAAAAAAAAAAAATTCTGAGTCATATATCCCTAGAAAAGCAACAAATGAGTCCTTAAGAAACTATCAAGTGGACCCAAATCGTCAACAATTTTCATTATTGTTGTTTAACATGAAGCCATAATCTTCATGTTATGAAAAAGTGGACCCAAAAATCTCCTTGATGTTGTGGTTTCGCCAACCATATGCAAATATATGGTATCTCAGGACATTTGTAATTTGGCAAATAATTTTGCTGGTTTTGTGTCCGTGCATACTCCAAGGTTGTGTAACCAATGAGTTGGCTAGACTCGCACTTTTTTTTTTTTGTCGCAAACGAGTCTCTGTCTCATGTATGTATACAATCTTACCCTCCTTGTATCTATAGTCTCCTCGTTGAGGACTGTACCTTTCAGTATTAATCCTATGAAATCTCCAATTTATATATAAAAAAAGGATCTCTTGTGTCTCCCAACACTCCTACCACGCATATGTTTTTTCTTTTGGGTAAAACTTTTAAGTTTTAAATGTAAATTTTGTCAAACTTTATTCAACAGTGCAACAGCGTGAACCTCCATGACCATAACACATTGAAACAATTTATTAAGAACCAATGAAAAAGCTCACATTTTTTTCATAATCTTTGTCTAAGATTTGTGATAATTAATGACCACTAAAATTGTGCCTTTTAATTACTGAAAAGTAGTACTGTATGAAAAGAGGGCCTGAATCCCACTTCAAAGCCATCATCATCTTCATGTTATGAGAGAGTGGTATCAAAAATCTCCTTGATATTGCGGTTTGGCCTAAATAAATGGTATGTTTGGAAGAATACTTCATTGACTGGAAGATAAATCCTGGTACAAAAGATGAGCCAGCCTAGAGACTAAGGGTGCAGGCATTAAAGTGTGCACATGACAATTTTTTTTGGTCAGAAATGTACACATGACAAGTGGGAAATGCCGTGAGTGCACGCTCGTATTTGTAATTGATATGTACGTTAGCCCCACTCTAAAAACCTACAGTTTCAGCCACAAATGAAAATTTTTCTATGATAAAAAAAAGGCACAAATGAAAATTGATAAATAAAAAAACAAATGAAGAAGTTATGGCTTCAATTTTTTTTCTAACATGTACCTTATATAGTATATGCAGTTACATGTGTTTTATATATACAACTATAGTAGGGTCAGTGCCTCATGAAAATAGTAGGGTCAGTGAGCAACTATTATAGTAGAGAATCTTACGGTGTTGTTAAATTAGGAACATCAATGGAAATATACATATAAATATATATATATATATTTTCATTGACTAAAAAGAGTTAATATTACTGACATTCATATTCTGGAGCATGATTTCTACTTAATTTTTAATCCACACTAATTAATTGCATAATAATTTTTTGATCAAGATATCACGTACATTAGCATAAAAAAATCAAGATATCACGTACACTGATGATTTCATGAGGTAATGTTGCATACACCAACTAATTGTTCAGAATCCTTGTACCACACCAAATGTAGCTTGTGATACATGGTCTTATCACTGTTCTAGCTATTTCGAGAGGGTAACTATATAATACAAGGATAAAAAAGAGAGGTGCCATTCTCAGTTTGGCCGACAAAAATATATTGAGCTTTATATAATTTTTTTGATAACGAAGTACAAGGATATTATGAGAAGTGCCTGCTGGCAGCTTGTAGCGTCTGCTGCATCCACAATTTGAATCCGTCTCTTTTTGTCTTTTTTCTTCATTTCTTCTCTTTTTTTTTTTTTTTACGAAGTTGGCGTTTTGTTCTTTCAAGTATTATGGACACGTGACAAGTTAATAGAGGAGACTCCCAACCCCCCTTAGGGTTTTTGTGTCTGTGTAGTTCTTTAAAACGTTGGGTCTTGGAGAAAAGAAATACCAGACCCATTGCAAGGCAGTCACCCAAATACGTACCAGATTTGCAGAAGAAGTTTAAGTGAAGTTTTTCTTTCGTTTTCTTTCCATTCCTCTGTAAGCTTACTTGAAAGATCTGGCTTTGAATGTTTCATTTCTTCCTTCCAACCCAGTTTTTCTTAATACCTCTTTTCCTTTTTTTTCTGTTCCTGTTTCTCTCTTCTATACCTATTTCAGCTCTGGTTTTGTATATTCTTTCAACTTAGGGGTCTTTTAGAATGACTAATTTAGTACATGGTTTTGAAAAGAAGTTTAAGTGCATTTTTTTTTTCTTTCAAACTCTCCTTAGCACAAAATCTGTCTCCACCTACACGTTTTTCCCTTCAGTTTTCCATTGTTCTTCTTGGCGGCCTGTTATGGGTGTAGATAACCCAGTACTAATTATTTTTCCTTTTTATAGGAGATGGCAGCTGAAGTACCTCCACCACCAGACGATTATGATTGGATTGAGCAGGAAGAAGATCTGTTAAGGGTCCCAGTCCAGGATCAGAATGAGCTAAGTAGGTCTTTTATTATTGTTTTTTTTTTTTCTTTTTTGAGAAACTCTATGCTATAGTGTCTGTTGTTTGCGTAGAACTAAAAATATTTTCTTTGATAACTAGAAACCTGCACGCACTTCGCGTCTCTCTATGGCTTTGAAGGTGTCTACAACAGGGGCTTGCCAGGACCTCAAAAACTAAGGTTTGCTGTGCAAGACTTGATAAATCAAGTCAAGCACAACAACATTGACAACAGAACCCAGGATAGTGCTATACCAAGCTTGAAGAAGGTGTTTGATTTCATGATGAAGAAGGGTGTAATACTAGAGGATGCATGCCGTTATCTGGATGGAAACATTGTTGATGGTTACATTAGAAAGAAGGTAAGCCAAACCCTTAACCTTCTATTTAATTATCTAATATGTACAATTCGGGAAACATTGGCTGGAAGAAGGGTTTTTTAGGTCCTAAACGTTTATTTTTGAGTCTGTTATTGAACCATTAGAAAGCATCAATTAAGTCCTAAATGTTATATTAGTTAAACAAATTAAGTCATAAACTATTACCCTCGTCATAATTAATGTAGTTTTCTTCGTCAGAATCCACAAAAGCAATAATTGAACAGAGGTTAATTAATTGAAAAAATATGTCTTCTAAGAGTTTATCAAAAGATTGGGATGGCTGGGGACTCAATCAAGTTGATTTTGCAGAAAACAATCTGCATTCCATAAAGGTGACTATCATGGCTATGCATCTTAATTTTTTTGTCATCGGATACTTCTCCATCAGAGCTAGGAATTGATAGGAGTTGCCTTTTTTAGGCCGGTTCATTTGTTTTTCTTTCTTTACGACGACAAGAGTTATCCAAAATTGAAACTCTGTTCGCTTTTTTTTTCCTTAATCTTATAGTCATATAAGACCAGTAGTCGTAGACTACTTATACATTAGCAGTTTTTATGTTATTTTTGTGCATGGAATGAGTATGAAAGGTTGATGAAAGAACAAAGGTTTAGGAAATAGTGGAGGGAGAGACTAAATTGAGAAAGTAATCCCTGTTCATTTGCGTCCAACATGAGAGTAAAATTATTTATTTATTTAGATTGGGTATGCTTAGTTGTATTTTTCAGTTGTCGTTATCCAGTAGTAGTTTGTTCTTGTATGTGTAGGTAAAATTCGATCTCAGTCATCTTTTGGATGACCTGAAGGCCCTTCTTCCACCATTGGCCCTATTAGATCTCTAAGCATTAGAGTTTGAATTTCATTACAGCTTTCCAAGTATGAGTCTGTATAACTAGACATTCTGTTATGAGTGATTTTGTGAGTGTGTGTAGTGTCGTTTGTGTTAGTAGGTGTCATATAGTTCAATAAGTGAAATATTTGCTTCCCTATATAAATGTGCAACTTCCACTCTCCAATTTCTATCCAAGAATTCTCTGATCCTTTTGCATAATACCCTTATTTTATTGTTATATTTACTAATTGTTTTTTCTATTTTGATTTTAGCACACCCGTATCATTGATGTTCCTAGCTCTTGGATCAATGACAAACTTGATGATGTTGCTTTGATGGCTGAAGTGCACAAACGTCCAGTGGTAGCTGTGTTGGAGATCGGTGTTGATTCATTCCGAGCACACAAAACCAATGTAAAAATATAATATGCTATTGCTTTTACCTTTCCTGTTATAAAACTGTATCACCTATTGTACATTTTTGTTATCAAACTGTATCACCTATATTGTACATTTTTTTTCCCAGGATCCACCATATAGTGGCCCAAAACCAGGTGAAAAGAACAGGGGACTCCATGCCGTTACAATTGTAGGGTATGGCAGAGATGAGTTTCTGAGGCCATATTGGAAATGTAGGAACAGCTGGGGCCCTAACTGGGGGGAGAATGGATATGGGAGGCTCAAGAGGGCGATAACCAAGGATGAAAAGTCCATCTTCAAGGAGGTTGGGGCATTTGATATGTGAAGATGAAATGTGGCGTACGCGATGCTTTTGGGTATGTGGAGAAGTATACTTTAACAATTGGTGAATGGTTTGGTTTCAGTGTGGTTTCTTTTTCTATTTGGTGTGGTCTCTTATATTGGGTTTTCTGTATGTGTTTGTTTTGAATGATAGGTTAATCTTTTTGATAGCCGGCCGTGCTGTATGAATAAGAGGGTGCAGAGTCTACTGGATGACAGGAATGCCAGGAGATTTGGATCTATTTACTTAGTGCTCAGTGCTCAAGAACTAGTAATTGAATGGTTTTGGAACATTTATGCGTAGAAGCATGTCGTAGTCTTGCTCTTATCTTGCTTGTTTGCTTTTAAATCTTGCCTTTGGTTTTGGACTGTATTGTTCTTTTCATGAATCTTTTAAATCTTGTATGTATGCTTTCAGTGTTTCTTATTTTCCATAGTGGAATGCCGGGTTTTCGTGGGCAGGAGAGGACTGGAGTTGATCTATCAGTATACTTGATCTCTAGTGGCTAAAACTTCTTCTATATGAATGCATGCATACTGCCGTATTCTAATCTTCCTTATGTGCGCATGTAGTATTAAATGCCCCTATAGTTGATGCCCAAACCGGGTGGGGAAGTTATTATAACCTCGTGTTCCCTTGGAGTCTTAGTACCAAATACCCTAGACTGTTTTTGAATTGCACTAACCAAGATGGCTCACTTGCTGAATTCGCATCTATGGTTCCACTTTGCTCTGCTGTTGTATGGAGGAGAATGCTTTATGATTGGGAAAGAGATATGTGTAGGAAATTGGATGAAGAGCTGCAGCTCCTTTCTCTTAATCCAAATTCGGAGGATCGGTGGTTGTGGGATTCATCTAAAGATCGGGCCTATTCTGTTAAAGCAGTTAAAGATTTCATCATTCAAGCCAATGTACAAGGTGCCAAGCCGCCTAATATCTGGTTGAACTTATGTCCACCAAAAATAGAATGTTTTTTGTGGCAATCCCTTAATGAAGGGGTGGCGGTTAGAGCAAATCTAGTTAGGAATTGTATATTATAACCTCGTGTAGTAGCAGTATGGTTTATTAAAAAAAAATACCGGGTGGGGAAATTCTGTAGTTGGGAGGCTAAGTTATGGTGTAGTTGGGACAATGGTGATATTTGCAAAATTATCTTTTTATAAGTGCTTTATTTACAAAGAGAGTAAAACTAGAGACAGATAATACATAACAGTGATACTAATTTTTTAAACATAGAAAGATTTCAAACTTTGTCATACGCTAACGTTATATCATGATACGACTATAAATTATATCTTAAATATTCGTTTCAGCGTCCGGCAATTTGTAGAAGATCTTAGAGAACTTGATGTTTGCTTTCTAAGCTTTACAGTCCAACATCCTATTTAGTCCTACCATCACCAGGATTCTAAGTTAGAACCGAGCCAATCAGTTATCATGAAATGCATGACGAGGCACGAGACACCAAATTTACTACTCATCATTCATCAATGAACAGTCCCTGAGCTCTTGCTTTTTGGGGCATAAAGAACGTAAAAGACGGTGAGAAGCTAGAACGGATTGTCATGCCTCGTTGTAGAGCATTCGGGGATATATGCTATCCAAAATGTTTTTTTTTTTAAAAAAAACCTTGAATGCTAAATTTGTATATAATATCTATCAAACTTTTCACAGGCATTGTAAAAACTGCATGTCCACCAGGCGTCTCAACAAATGGGATAAATTACAAAATGTTGAGTATCTTACTATTCATTCATTCATCCCCATTCTATCCAGTTGATCAATCAGCCTTTTCACTGAACTGCGCGTTCCAATATGGAATATCCGATCTTTATTCGAGTCCGCTTGCTGCTCATAGGTAAAAACAAGTCTCCATAAAAGCCAACAAAAAGATAAGTTGCGGAGGACGGAAAAGATCAAAGGAGAGAAAAGGTTGGTTCTCATTTGGCAAACCTTTATCTCTGGAGTAAGAGTTACTTGCTGATTGATTCCAGATTGTGCTGCTTCAATAGCTGAAAACTTGAGAAGAGTCACTGATTCATCCATGTCAGCAACATGGGACCTAAAAGGTGGAATATTATTAAATAAGGTTATGGAGATATAGGTAATGGAGATGATCCATGTGATAAAACTCCCACCATCTTCTAGGAAGTTTTGCAGTGCCAATGGAAAATAGCGCTATTTGGCCAGAAAAGGAGATGAAATAGGAGGAAGTATGACATTAAAACACTGGCCATTCCTGGCGTCACGGAATCGGGGTAATATATTCGTATCCATGAAAGGAAAAGGCCAAATTAAACAACTCCACATGATTTGACGCTACCATTTTATGCAACTCATACAAGATAACTGACAACCAATTCAATTTTCAGAGGACATCTTCTGACGTGGCACTATAAACTCGGGCATTATTTCGCTGATGAAAATCACTATTACTAGTTTTTTTTTTTTATGAGGAAAAATTCACTATTACTAGTTACTATCATTGGAAAAAGTTCCACAAGTTAGTACCACAAACAGTCAATTTTTCTTTTTTAATGCTAATCCATTCCTAGAATGACAATTTTTTTTTTAATGCTGTCTCGTCATCTCTTTTCTCTCCCACTCTGTTTTCCTTTAAAAAAAATTTTCTTCCTTCTCTGCACTCTTCTTGACACTTAAAATTATTTTTGTGAACCGCCTTACTATTCATTATATATGTGAAATTTGCCCCTAAACTTATCAAACTCATATATTTAGCTCTTTTTTTTAGAACCATATATTTAGCTCATTAGTCGCATTAGTCCATGTTACTTTACTACATAGCTTCTTGAAACATGGGGTTCGTGCCCCACTTGTTTTTCTAATTTACTGAAAACCCTTTAATTGCTTTGTGAGACATTGGCATGTGCTGTGTGTAATCAATGTAAATCATTGTCCGATGCCTCTAATTTTGCCAAAACTTTAATCCTCAATTACGAAAAATTCTAATTCAGTTAATTAAGTGTTTAATTACTATATTCCTCTACAGTGTAATGTCGACAAATTTGTTTTTTTTTTTTTGTAAGAAATGATTTACTTTATTCCGTTTAGTTGTTCAAGAATTAACATGAACACTCAAGAGTATGTCGCAATGTCGGAATACACTAGACGTGGAGTCTTTGAGCAAAATGTAGATTCGAGGACTTTGTAAAAGAGCTACTGCAAAACTATATCCAAATATTATAGGTCGAATTTTCAAGACAAAAAGAGCACTAATATTTACTAAAGTGTAACTTAAAAGTAAATAAATTATGAGGTTAGATATACGTTTATTCCCACACTACTGAAGAAACAATATTTTAGCTAGATATGCGCTCTCTTTTTTCCCTATGATATATCAACCAATTTATTAATTTTATATTCGTATTATGATCATAGTGTCAAAATACAAGTTATAATCAAGAATAAAATCGCGTAGTAAAATTGTATCGGTTGATTAAGGCCTAAAATAGTAGCACAATAATAAAATTACCTAAATTGCACAATTCAAACAATTTCAATTTCCACTACACCAAGGGCAATCTTGAAACATGCTTAAAAGTATCAAAATAAAACCAAAACATAAGTTGGGGAGCAATTGGCTTGTTTGCAAAACTTTAAAAGGTTTTCTCCTGTTCATAAATTTCATCCACAACTTGGTTTACTTTCAAAGGCCTATTTCCAATTTTAAACCCAAAAAAAAAAAAACACAAAGCCACGACAAACAATAACTAAGCATATGATGAGCCTCTTATCTTCAAATGTGCATCTGCTCAGATACAATTAAAACGAGCAAATACTGAAGTTTATTGATATCCACTTCATCGGAAAGAGTTTATGAAGACGGCATAGACTATGCTTAGATAGAATAGTCTAAGCAAACCTGAACGAGCAAATACTTGCCAGGAAGCACAAGCACATTATCGATGAATCCGCTGGCATTATATATCATGTAGGCAATAAAGCTAGAAAAGTCACATATTAGTAGGTGATCATCCTCATACCAGTAAGCAATACTTTAGATAGCAACAGAATAGCAGACACCATCCACAGCCAATGTCAGAGATTCAAACAACAAACTAACGTTTCAACATTACATAAAAGTAATTAGTACAGCATAGCTTTGGCACGTCTTGAAACCACAGAAGTTCAAAAGACTTTTCTGCATCAGCTCTGAGAGCTCCTACTCCTGCGAGCAATAAAAGAAAAGCTTTTTTTAGCAATGGAATATATGATAAAAATATATCCCAGGCACTGTACCGAGAAAAAAAATCCTAGAAAACACAATGCAAAGACAAACAACAACCAAGTTCAGAGGAGGAGAAGAAGGTTTATGAACATAGAGAATGCTCCATACAATAGTTTTCCGAACAAATATATTAACGACTTGCAATAACATTGTTGACTATATTACAGAATTCTCCAAGCATTGTGTTTTTGCAATATCAAATAGTAAGCTAAAATGAAAGGAAGAGTCCTTCCTCCAAGACTATTCCTTTTTAATCAAGCGAATTTCAAGGTGCTGATACCTTGATTCTGAAGATCTTTGCGTCTATGAAGTAAAGCATTCATAGAGCATTGTACAAAAAGGAAGCAGACCAAATTCTTCAACTTTTGATTGAGTACGAGTACAAATAAATAGAGAGTATAGAGCACCACACAAAAAAGCGCTACATACATTTTTCTACCAGAAAAAGAAAAGAAATTCGAAGGCGCATGATATAGACTCACCCGCTTATCTTCGGCCTAAAAATGAGAACTTTCTTAGGCCCGTCCATCCAGTGGTAGAAGACCCTAGTTTGATAAATGGTGGCAGGTTCTCCGATGAAGTCCATGTTCTCTGCCCGGAAGGTTATGCAATAATTGTAGCCACTGCAGGGCTGTCTAGTTGCGTAAAGGGGTACAGCGTTGTGGAGCTTGGGCCTTTTCTGCTCCAAAGTTTAAAGTTTTACAATTTATTAGTCAAGAGGACACAATGAAGCATAATATATACACACACCAAAGAAGAATTAAATTAATGGGACAAAACAGAGATAATATATTATGTGTAGTAGTGGTTACCGGCTTATTGTTGTTGTTGAGGATGGCGAAGTTGAGGCAAGCGATCACATTATCCTTATGTGCCTTTTCAGTTTCCATATCAACGGCATCATAACCGCCCATGAGAGGAAAATCGGGTGTAAAGGAGACGTCAAAACCCTATAAAATCAATATTTTTTTATTAAAAAAAAAACAACGAGAAAACAAACACAGTTAATTTTCACAAATAAATATAATACAATTCAAGAGAAAGAAAGGAAGAAATAAGGAATTAATTAATTAAATTACCTCAGAGTCGTCAACCTGCTTCTGGTAGCGGAGGTACTGATCCCTTTGGTTGTCGTCCTTCAACACATCCAAGTCGTCGTCGATGGAGAAGGTTACAGGGGGCTCATAGTCGTCTTTGTTAAGATTGCTGACGTCTTCCTTGATGTACGAACTGTTTTCCCACTGAAACTCGTATTCTTCTTCCTTCGACGACGACGACGGCGACGGCTCCTTCTCCCCCAACCTTGGCTTCTTGGCCTCAGATTCCTCCTCCTCCTCCTTCCCCCTCTCAGCCGATCTCGAAAGCGGCGCCGCCCCCAATTCCCCACTTGTATCCCCTATTTTTTCCATTCTTTCTTCCCTTCTCCTCTCACCCCAAAACCCTAAACGTATGTAAACGTGTACCCTTTTTGCAAATGCTGGAGTCTTACCTCTGCTATTTATTACGGTGGCTCTGGTTTAGGTTTTCTCATTCCTTTTTCGTTTTATTCCATGGTTGCCCTTCCTAATGCTATGATGATGTGATGACTGATGAGGGGACCTGAAGAGGGTGTATTCGTCATTTGCAGAAAAAGCTGTGGTGGGTGATGTGTAGGTGATTCGCGAAGGAGGTTTATGGGGGGTGATTTGGTAACTCTGATGGCTGTTTTAACTGGGGTGACTTGACCTTTGGCCGTGGTTAGATATGCTTAGTTTTGTCTCGTTTGTCCAGCTGTACTGCAGGGGTAGGGGCGTGGGTCACTGCCAGCAGATGAGAAGACACTACACTGCACATTTTTCTTTTCTTGAACCATAAGCCCACTCTCTTTTGTTGGGGTTTGAATATTTGATTACTGTCCTCGTTTTGTGAGTGATCTTGCAGACTAAACAAGTTTTACAAGATCCCAGAGTGATTTACTTCCTAAATTGAACTCTAACACCAGATAAAAATTTGATAGTATTATAAAACCAACCACGCATAAAAGCTATTAAATGAAAGTTAACTACTTCCAGAAACGGAGAACAGTATGGGTTTTGCCTTTTTTTTTTTTTTGTCGAGGGGTTTTTATAAACAACTGAATGGTCACTAAAATCCACAGTAACAGGTGCACCCAAATGAATGCTGTGGTACCATAAACTTCATTCCCATCTTTTAATCTCCCATAAATCACATTTTGGGTCATCTCTCACCACAAATGTTCTGCTCTGCAAACCATGGCCTAAATTCGGCATCATAAAGGATTCACAGGGACAGCATTGTGGAGTTGGACATCAAATATCGTGGATCCACAGAATTCACCATAAGGTTCTCCTTACAAATTATTAGGATATTCTTGGAGATCATCCGTGGCTGTACGCAGCAAAAAATTCTTTATAAAACATCCCATCGGAGCTAGCCAAAATGGCTCTCGCTCTGTCTACTTTCAGGGTACCTTTAATTTCTCCAGTTATAGTAAAAAAGGAAAAGATTGGTTCTTTTTCACCATTTGCCAGATTGAACACTACTGGAAACCAAAAGACAGCATCATCATCATAGCCTCGTATTACATTTGGGTCGCTTACCTTGAAGAAAAGAAAATAAGAAGAAAAAAGAAAAGACAAGATGATAGCCTCGTATTACATTTGGGTCGCTTACCTTGAAGAAAATAAAAGAAGAAGAAAGAAGAAAAGACAAGAGCTGTTGGGCTGAAAATCATCAGCTCTAATGAGAGGGGCAACCACTCTGAGAAACATCCCATCTCTCTCTAAAACTTTAGACCCTCATTTCATTTTCTTAGGTAGTGTCACAGAGTCTTTGATCTAGTCCTTGCTCGGTATTTACGCTGGCTTAACTTTGATCCTCTTCTGCTGTTTACACTTGCATGCCTCAACAGGCATCAGACCCAATCACGGGCCCATGCCAAGGCTCAGCCCAACGCCCTATGACCCGCGGTTCGACCCGGACGCAGGCGGGTTGGCTCACCTCAGGACCCGAATGGTCTTCCCGGGTTCGTGACGGGCGGCGACACGCGTGGCAGGAGGAAGGCGAGCGGCAGAGGAGGCGGTCGCGGTTGGCAACGTCGAGACCTCAGTCGGCGAGAGTGCGACGAGGTGCTGGCGTGACGGAGGAGAGCGGCGGAACGGAGGGCAGAAGGGGAGGGAGACGATCGACGGGTCCGTGGCCGCTGGTGGCGCGTCGGCCGGCGGGATTAGAAGGCGAAGGTGGCTTCCGGTCGGCGACACTACGAGGAGGGCGATGGCGGGGGTGGTGGTGACTCGGTCGGTGAAGGTGGTAGGTGGAAGCGGCGGCGGTTCACGGGAAGGAGAAGAGAAAAAGAGATGAAGATGGGGTGGTTGTTGCAAAACGGTGACGTTTTGCTTGATGTGTGGGTGTGTGTTGGTTTTTTTCTGGTTTTGGATTTGAGAAGAAAGAAAGGGTATGGGTTTCTGGGCAGTGGATTTGCAGAGGAAAACTGCAGAGGGGGAGTAAGCTGGTGATGGTGTGGTGTAACAGCCCAGGTAAAAATTTCATTTTTACCGGGACTGTTTAAGTTAATGTACAGTAATTTACCATTGATTTTTAATCTTGGGTAATTAAATTATGGTAAATTGAGTATTGGATTCCGAAATCGAGCATGGCCCCACGTTCGGGAATTTTCTGCGGATTTTACGGACCAAGTTGGGATTTTTCCGGGTCCGGAAATCTACGGAAAAAGCCGAGTTTATTTTCGAATTACCGGACCAGAAATAAGATAAATGGGTATACCGGATATTTTCTGGTCCAGGTGGGCCACACTTCACATGCAGCATAGTAACTGCATAATTGAAGTTCAATTATTCAGCCGCCAATTTCTATTCAGCCTGTGACTTATCAATAATTTTGTTGTCTATAAAATTATTCCTCTTCTGCCACTTTATGCACGCCACCATCTGCTTCAACCCATACCTGCAAAAGCCACTTCCCTGCTTAATTTCTTCCTTCTTTGTTTTTGCAAAAACCTACAACATCCACTGCAAATCTTAACCAGAAAAGGAAAAAAAAAAAAGAAAACACACACACCACCAAAACAGTGTCGTTTTGGCACACCCCTCCCCTCCCCTCTCTTCCTTTTCTTTTTCTTCCTTCTTCTCCACCACGCCGGCCAAGCCACCACTGCCGGCCACTCGCCCTTATCCTCCTTTCCTCCTCCACCCCGAGTTGTCGCCTTCGCCTTGCCGCCGAGGAGCCGTCGCCGAGCCTGCAGATCCGACGCCTTGGAGCAAGACGACCCGAACGGAGCCGCCCGCCCTCGCTTCTCCTCCCCGCGACGCTACTCTCAGCCGCCCGCAGCCACCCGAGTTCGGCTGCAGCAAAGGCGAGCTCGCCGATCTCTGCCCGCGTGTCGCCCTCTCCGTCCGTCGCTCGCGCCGCCGCCGCTGCAGGTGAGATGCAGACCCGTGGTGGATGTCGACCCGGGTGTGTTGTGACGGGTCTGACCCGAGTGATCTGGGTCGCGGGTCAAGCATGTGGGCTAGAAAGGTTTGGGCTTGGATTAGGATTGTGGGTTGTGACTTTGGGTTGGTTAGTTGGGCTGTTGGGATTTGGATGTGGGCTAACACCATTGGCCCAGTCCGAAAATTAAAAAAAAAAAGAAGAGAGAAAAGAAAATCTGGAAAAAGAAAATAAAATAAAACTTGGGAAAAAGAATATAACTCTTGAAATAATTTTGGAAAATATTATATGGTATGGAAGAAAAATAATAATTCGTAGAAATAATATTTTGGAAAGTACATACTTATGGATAATTTTGGAAAGGGTATTATCAAGGTAGTAAAATACCGGAATAGTAACCGGGTATAGGAATAAGTATAGAAGGGTATTTCGGCACTTGAAATAAATGGTGAATGATGATAATAATGGAGAATTAATCCTGGAGAGTAACCGGGCCGAGTTAATATTTAATTTACGGTATACAGTATTAGCAAGGCATTTGCATACCATCTTATATGTGCATATTATTGTTTGATATAGGAGTTGATAACGAACAATTTGCTGAGGAACCGGACTTGGAACTTGCTGGGCAATTCCATAATTGATATCGGCTAAGGTGAGGATGGATAAACCTTGTTATGTTGCCTGTGATACTTTGTGTGCTTTGTTGTTCGATTGAACTGCTGAATTGTTGATTGTTGACTGCTTATCTGCTGTGGATATTATTGTTGCCTTGAGCTGTGATTTTGATTCTGTGGATATTATGCTGAGATTGATGTTGAACTGTTGACTGTGGAAATTGAGAAAAAGAAATTGGAATTTGAATTGGAATTGATTTGAGATGTTGGAATAATTGTCATGTGGAAAGTAGTGGTACGACCCGATGGTTTGAAAATTAATTTTGGGATGCTATGGTCGGTTTTGGTTTGCTTGGCCCGTCATGCCTGAGGTTAGGGTATACCGAATACCCAGTGGCTCGGATATGCCGAATATCCGCAGTGGCTCGGATATGCCGAATATCCGCAGAGGCTCAGATATGCCGAATATCTGGTTGGCATGACGTCGCCTGAGGTTGGGGTATACCGAATACCCGGTGGCTCGGATATGCCGAATATCCGCAGTGGCTCGGATATGCCGAATATCCGCAGTGGCTCAGATATGCCGAATATCTGGTTGGCATGTTATTGCCTGAGGTTGGGGTATACCGAATACCCAGTGGCTCGGATATGCCGAATATCCGCAGTGGCTCGGATATGCTGAATATCCGGTTGTTTTGTGATGTGGATTGGTTCTTGACCTAGCATCCGGAATTAATTGATAACCAGGTACGACCCTAGCTTGTCCAGTGACGGGGGCCCGGAAGATAAAATTGGTAATAATAATAAATATTCTTTTGGCCTTGGTTCAGTTGTTGTGATATGATGTTGCTTATCTGTGCTTGCTTTTAAGTATTACGGTTGCTTGCATATCACTGTTTATCCTTGTTTGGTGAGCACTTCGGACTCACCCCTCGCCTGCGGGGTTTCATCCCGTAGGTTAAGTTGTTTCCGTAGTTCAGGTACGACGTTCGATGGCTGCTGCTTTCTTCTCCACCTGACTCCGGATCCATACCTCCGCTGCATGTGCATAAGTCTTCCGCTGCTGTGTGATATATGATGTTGTATTACTGAATTCCTGTGATATATATTACTGATACTATCTGCTGCTGTTGTGAGCACTGTGTTTGGATTGAATAATGGTCCCCGGGTGTGGGTGACAGTTGTATTTGATGGTTTGCTGTTGTATAATATTTGCACGTTGTACTGTCTGTTCTATCAATATGAATAGTTTCGGCACGTGTTTACTGTGTTACGGTAAATACGGGTCGGGGCGCTTCAGTTTGGTAGCGGAGCGGGCAGTAGGTCCTTGGGTGTTGCTGTGATTGTCTGTGCATAGTCTGTCATGAGTTAGTATAATATGCATGCATATACATTCTCATATAGGGTAAGACGAATGGATCCGGTTGGAGAGAAACAGCATGCTGGAGGTCACCTAGACGTCGATGTTATAGCAGGTACTTTTACAGCCTTTGGTAGTACTGTATATACTTTGATAGACCCTAGAGCTACGCATTCTTTTGTCGCGCAAAGTTTTGCAACACAACATAACTGTACGGAAGGAAACTTAACTTGTCCGATGAGGGTTAGGTTACCTACGGGTATAGTGGTCAGGTTAACCCAAGTGTGCAGAGACGATTCTCTTTCGTACGATAGTGAGGTTTTTCTTGCTCGGTTAGTTAGGAGGTTTCGATATCATCCTAGGAATGGATTGGTTGTCGAGATATAATGCCCTGGTAAACTGTCGGACCAAGAAAGTGCTGCTGACTTTCGATGGTGAACGATAAGTTTGGGTAACGGGTATTAGGAGAGTTGCTGCCACGTGTAGTATCTCTGCTAACCAGGATGTCGGAATGAAGTCACTAAGTCCAGATGCTTTGTTGACCCATGCCAAGGGTGAAGAAGTTCAGACTCCAATTTTGGGAGACATCATGGTTGTGAGGGAATTTCTAGATGTGTTTCCAGAAAATTTGCCAGGATTGCCACCTGACAGAGAAGTTGAGTACACCATCGATTTGATGCCAGGAGTGACACCTATCTCGTTGGCACCATATCGAATGGCACCAACAGAACTTCAGGAGTTGAAGAAACAGTTGGACGAGCTGTTAGAGAAAGGTTTCATCAGACCTAGTACTTCACCTTGGGGATCACCAGTCCTCTTTGTGAAGAAGAAGGATGGTAGTTTACGCATGTGTGTGGATTATCGCCAGTTGAACAAGGTGACGGTGAAGAACACCTGAGAGTAGTATTACAGAGATTGCGAGAGAAAGAGTTGTATGCCAAGTTCAGCAAGTGCGAGTTCTGGCTTGAAGAAGTTGCATTCCTTAGACGTGTTGTATCCAGGGATGGAATAAAGGCTGACCCTGCCAAAGTAAAGGCCGTGTTGGAGTGGGAACCACCTAAGAATGTATCCAAAGTCAGAAATTTTCTTGGACTTGCAGGATACTATCGGAGGTTGATCGAAGGGTTTTCTTTGATAGCTAGTCCCATGACCAAGCTATTAAGGAAAGAACGGGCATTTGTTTGGAGCCGGAATGTCAGCACAGTTTCGAGGAGCTTAAAAGGAAGCTGACCACAGTAACGGTTTTGACAGTACCGCAGCCTGGTGCTGAGTATGTGTTGTTATGTGATGCATCGAGACTTGGTCTAGGAGCCGTGCTGATGCAAAAAGGACGGATGATTGCCTACGCCTCTAGGCAGTTGAGGACTCATGAGAAGAATTATCCGACGCATGATCTGGAGATGGCAGTTGTGATCTTGGCTTTGAAGATTTGGAGACACTACTTATTTGGAGAGAAGTGTCGAATCTTCACTGACCACAAGAGTCATAAGTACATCATGACTCAGAAGGAGCTTAACCTGTGACAGAGATGTTGGGTTGAGTTACTTAATGATTATGACTGTACTATCGAGTATCCCCCAGGAAAGGCTAATGTAGTAGCTGATGCCTTGAGCCGGAGACTACTGAAGGATACTTCCACCAGTTACTCGATGCTCTCACTTATCGAGTTAAGGAAGTTGGGAGTCGGTTTGACAGTGGATGATACGTGAGCTTTACTGACATACATGAGTGTCAAGTCTAATCTAAAAGGATGAATAGTGGAGTTACAAGATGGAGATTCCGACCTGGTCAGGTTTAAAGAAGGAGTAAGGAGTGGAAAAGAGGACAAGTTCCGTATAGCTGATGATTGAGCACTGATGATTGGGAAACGAGTGTGTGTACCCAATGTCAGTAATCTACGTAGTCAAATCCTGGAAGAAGGTCATACGACGCCATATGCAATGCATCTTGGAAGCACCAAGATGTATCAGAATTTGAGGAGTCACTTCTGGTGACCTCGTATGAAGAAGGGTGTAGCTAAGTATGTTGCGAGATGTCTCACTTGCCAACAGGTGAAAGCTGAGCATCAGGCTCCAGCAGGGAAGATGAGATCTTTGTCAGTGCCAGAGTGGAAGTGGGAGAACGAGTTTTCCTCCGAGTTGCACCATGGAAGGTGTAATCAGATTCGGGAAAAGAGGGAAGTTGAGTCCCAGATACATTGGACCGTATGAGATCATAGGAAGGATTGGACCCCTGGCATACAGGTTATCCTTGCCAGAGGAGTTGTCACGGATTCATGACGTGTTCCATGTGTCCATGTTGAGGAGGTACAAATCAGATCCGAGTCATGTGGTTACTACAGTGGATGTGGAGGTCGCAGAGGATCTGACATATACGGAGATGCCGGAGCAGATCCTTGCCCGAGAAGACAGACAGTTGAGGAGCAGAGTTATTCCGATGGTAAAGGTTAAGTGGAGCAAGCACTCTGCGAACGAGTCTACGTGGGAAGTTGAGGAGCATATGCGTTCTCAATATCCGCATTTGTTCACAGCTTCGGAATGAATTTCGGGGACGAAATTCTTTTAAGGTGGGTAGGCTGTAACAGCCCAGGTAAAAATTTCATTTTTACCGGGACTGTTTAAGTTAATGTACAGTAATTTACCATTGATTTTTAATCTTGGGTAATTAAATTATGGTAAATTGAGTATTGGATTCCGAAATCGAGCATGGCCCCACGTTCGGGAATTTTCTGCGGATTTTACGGACC
>JAKUCV010007192.1:0-27230 GCA_028386065.3 Turnera subulata
CTCTTGAATTCTTGATCACTTGGGTTGAGCACTTGTTTGCTTGATTTCTTTTTGCTTCATCTTGGTTATGATCTTGGTTTGTCATTTATCAAAACCTGTAATGAATGAACCATGAAGACATAGGTTCTAACAATTTCCAATCTTGGTTATGATCTTGGTTTGTCATTTATCAAAACCTGTAATGAATGAACCATGAAGAGATAGGTTCTAACAATAATGAATTTGGAGGTCCGGACTTGGGATATGCATTTCGATGGGGCGGCTAACACGAATGGCTTGGGGACAGGAGTAATTCTCATATCCCCCGGTGGGGTGACATACCTGATTTCCTGTAAATTGGAATTCCAGGCTACTAACAATGTGGCCGAGTATGAAGCATGCACCATCGGCTTAGAGATAGCATTAAACATGGGAATTAAGCAGATTAGGGTGTTGGAAGATTCGGCCTTAGTAATATTCCAAGCCAAGGGGGAGTGGAAGATCAAGGAAGAAAAGTTGGCACTTATCATGACCACTGATGTGTTATTTTTACGCGTGACTTTTCAAATTTATAATTCTTGGTCAATTCACAACACGACACACAAATATCTCACGAGTAAATGCAACAATTGTTACTGCAAGCGTACAGTGTACTATATAGTGTAGTAATCTAATCAAGGTCGATCCACAGAACAAGGGAAATAAATACTATCTAAATCACAACTTATGATTATCTAGGCAAATCAATTAAAGATGGTGTAGGTTGATGCCAAAATTAAATAATAAAATAAATAAAATTGCAAACTTAATCTAATGCAAAGTTCTATCAGTATCTACACCAATCTAGGAAATCGGGATTCACACAATTACTTTCTAGGTTTATTATCAATGGTGTTGATTTCTACTATTGATGTGTGATTGTGGGCAATTGTTTCTATTGTCTTAATCCTCAGCTCTCGCATGTTGAATCAAATATTCAGCAAATATTACTACCTAGCTCTAGCATAGCCTAGCATCCATACTAAACTCATTAAGTACAAAACAATCAATCAAGCCCTAAGAAACTATCAGCTCTCACATATTTTAGCATCAATCAATCTATGTTCTTCTAGGTATCATCATATAAATCACGCAGCTCTCGCATCTTGCAATCAATAAGAATCAATCCAAAGTAGATAGGTAATTCGGCACACATAGAATGAACAATCAGCACAATCAATTGAATCAACATTAATCCATAAATAATAAAACTATAGAAGTAATTGGCTACATTCCTAATCCTAGATTAGAGAATTAGTTCCTCATAATAAAACAAAAATCAATCAAAATCTCACAAGAATTCATCAAGTAAACAATTTAACATAAAGAAAATTGAGAAAAGGAAGCAATAGTGAAGTCGGCTAGCCCGGTTTGGTTGGTTTTCTGTGGCGTCGACTTGTGCTCTCCCTTGGCGATTTCTGCTACAACTTGGACTGATGATTCTGCGACTTTAAACCTTCAAATGTTGCTGGAAAAATGTTGAATTGTTGTGGGGAATAACCTTTGAAATTGGATGAGAAATTCGGCATCACCTAGAGGATCCAAAAGAGTAGAAAACCCTAACTCTACTAGTGTGTGTGACCTAATAACTAACCAATTCGGCAGAGCTTCACCCTCTGACTTCTGCCTCTTGAATATATCGACCTAGGGGGTCCTTTTATACTGAATTTAGGCCCTGGAAGCCGGCGGGGTACTCATTTGAGTGGAAATTGAATTCTTGACTTGCACTCCAAGTTGGACATTTGCCTGTTTTCTGACCCGAAAATTGCACGCCACTTTACTCCTAGAAGAAGTCCGAACTGGGTGTTGGGCTCTTCTACAAAGTTCTAGATAATTCTCTCAAATTTCTTTTTCATAAAAAGAACTCTTTAATTGGACTTCTGTAGCTCAAGATATCGCCGAAATAGTAGGTCTGGGTTGGCAAAGAAAAGTCTGCATCCTGGGCTAGATTAAAATAATTAGTGCTCCATGTAGACACGTCCAAAATTATAAAATTTAATCCATAGAAAGCTCTGGGAGTCTAGTTTCTTCTCCAATTAGTCTCACTTAACGTCAATGCCTAGAACTCCTGAAAACTTCAAAATAGTCGGCTGTGCTCATGGTAGAAAGTTTCCTAAATTGGGCCTGGTTTTCAAACTTGGCTAAAAAGCTTCCATTCTTCAATAAAAACGATAAATTCCTGATGAAAACACTTAATCAACAAATTTGAAGTACTAATTGACACAATGGATGAAAACACACAATAATATAAAGATTGTATACATAATTGACAAAGAAAACATAGTAAAAGCCATTCAAAACCATCATAAAAATACTAATATTTAGATGTTATTAAATCTCCTCAAACTTAAACTTTGCTTGTCCTCAAGCAAATAAAACAAAATAAACCAATTGAGGATTTTAAAAATCTCCACCAAATCACACAATCAAAAAGAATTCATATCAAGACTTCCAAGATAATCACCAAGAGCTTATAAAAAATATTTAAAATCAAATGCCAAGAAAGAAAGAAAATCTCATGAAAAAGCATCCATGCCATTGTCAGACTTACCCGTACAAGCTTTCACACAAATCACTTAGCAAAAATCAACCTGCCATACGCATGCAAGAATGAATTGACGTCATGAAAATTTGAAAAACTAGTTCCATAGGCAAATTCCAGAACTTAACTCCACTATTATGAATAAACACACTAAAAAAGATCAATAGGACTTTACAAAGGGTCATAATGGGGTCTTGGGTAAAGGTTGATCAAAGAAAAGGTATATAGGGAATCAAAGTTTAAAAATTCACTTAAGAAAAGATTGCAATGTGCATTATCAAGAGATTAAAAAATTTCTGAAAGTGCAAGTCCTGAAATAACATCCATCATGTGATCATCAAAAGAAATCCAACTTGTTTCAGGAACCATTGATTGCGCAATTTTCATCTCTTTTTTGGATTTTTCTGAATTTTTTTTAATCGACTTTGTCGAATTTTTTTCTGCTTTTTTTTTCTTTTTCTCTGCGCTTGACATTCCATAACATACTTAAAACAATTGAAAGTGCAAACATCTTCAATACATAGACCTTCTTGGATGTGAAAAATATTGTACAATTGCACTTATCATAGAAAAATCTTGACAAAACACATAACAAAAATCTCTTAAGGAACTTTGAAAAATAGGGTATGGATAATGAAAGAAAAGAATGGTAGCCATAAGGTTTCAAAGGGTTAAAGGTGGGTAAATATGGGTAAAGAAAGAAAAATTAACTACCATGATTTAGCCTCAAATGGGTTAAACAAGAGAAAATGATAAAGGGTAGGCTTTTTATTGGCTTGTTGGTTTAAACAAAAAATGTCTAAATCATCTCTTTCATTGAGCATCTATGAGAAAAATTCGCTTTGAAAAGATCTGAAAATTTGTTCTAGGACATATATGTTGACGTCAAGATTTTGAAAAAAAAAAAAATAACGCATAGGGTGTCGAAAAATGCTAAGCAAAGAATGCTATAACTTGCATGAATTCATCATAACTAAGCATGAACATAAGAACAATAAAAAATTAAATTTCTTGCATCTAAAAGAAAAAGATTTAGAAAACTCAAAGTAACTCTTATGGTTATCCATCAACAAAAATCATCTTGATCATAGAATTTGAAAAATAAAGAAAAATCTTTTTGGTATTTTTGAAAATTTTTTTATTAATTTTTTTATTTTTTTATTTGAAAAACAATTTTTAAAAACAAAGTTGGAAAAAAACTTTTGAAAAACAATTTGAAAATAAATTTTGAAAAATAAAATTGAAAACAATTTTTTAAGACGTTGTTTGAAAAAAAGTAATGGCTTTTTACTATGTAATCTAGAATCAAGAATATGCATACTCATTATATTAAAGTCAAAAATATGCTCTTTATTGACACTAAAACAAAAACAAACAAATTGTAAAGAAATTTGTTTCCCCTCCTCAAACTTAAATCGGACAATGTCCTCATTGGCCAAGAAAGAAAAGAAACAAAGGATAGAAAGATAGGCACATAGGAGAGGCACTCTTCTCAAACTTAGAAGGAAACATATATAGCACATAACAAAAGATAATCAAAGTAAGAGAGAAAGTAAGATTCAACCATAAGAGAGATAGAGAAATCGAAATTGCATTGCCACTGGGTATTCATGACACCAAAATTAAACACGATTGACATGAAATTTAAATTGCCACAAGGATGACTAGCATTGACTGCATCCTATAATAGTAAAGACATAAAGCAATAAAAACACAACACATAGAATGATGATGCATGAAACTATTGCTTGGCAATTTTGTTCTCAATGTTCTCTAGCTTCTTCCTAAGTTGCTCGATGGTCTTCTCTTGGTCTTCCAATTTGCTGCATGATGCGTGTCTGCTATCCTGCAAGTGCACAGGGTTGTTGTAGTACTTTTATCAAGGTCGTATCCACAGGGACTGGGTTGAATCTGTTTTCCTTCAATTTCAGACAAACTAGACTTGAAAACAATTAAACAAGAGTGGATTGGATGACTAATAATTAAAACTAAAAATGAGCAGTAAGGTAAATATAACAGCAAATTAAACGAGGAAGAGATCAGAAATGGTGAGTTCTTAGGCATCCGGGTTCCACATGTCCTTATTTAAGCTTATAAATTGCTCAACAGCATCATCACAGGCTGAGCCTGTGGATGAGGCTGTGACTAATTAGATGTCTTGTCGGGACTCCCAACCTGAGGTACTATCAATGGCTTTCGATCTTATTAATAGTTCCATAAGCTTCCATCTACCCCCTGTCACTAGAGTAAATGTCCAGTTAAGGATGAAATTTAATGTTGGTGCTAATACCCACAGTCTCTCCTATCTTCTTTCGAATGTCTAAGGTGTGAAGGCTAACTATTGTAGGTCTAGCACTCCTGACTTCTCCTTTCGGTCCTTCATCAGGCTGCTACTAAACTAAGAATATACCACCCAATAATCAATCAAGAATCAAACTAGGGGTTGTGTTATTTCTTGACTATACTGTCACGGAATGAGGCTGTGCCCATGCTGTCGACAGCATGGGGGTCAATTATAAGATTGGTTCTTGTAGGCGCTCTCCACCGACACTGCACCCATTTGCTTTCGCTCACAGGTGCCTCCCATGGTTCTCATCTCCCATGTGCCTTCGCATTGGTCAAACTCAGGGGATTAAGATTGGTGTTGAGGCTAATTCCACAATTAGTTTCTAACCCGTCACAAGTTGAAAACTAAGAGTTTGTTGTTGTTGTTCTAGTAGCTATGGTTTCTCCTTTCGGTCCATCACCTAGCTACCCGTGTTCATGCATGGGTTTGATCAGAACCTAGACATGGAGAAAGCTCTCAACAACTAAAGCAAGAAAAAGGGTTAAGAACATGAGCAATTTTATTTCGCAAAAATCAGATACATGCTTCCCCCTTCAACCTAAGAAGGGGTTGTTTAGTTCATAAACAAGGTTACAGAAACGATGAAAGAATGGATTGGCATAGTGTTTTTAAACAATCTGGAGGTTAGGGGCAACACGGTTTCTGCCCAGAAAGGCTGCAGAACCGTGTTTTCCCTTGGACCCTTGGTGTTTCTGGGTCCCACCTCTGTTCTAAAGAATTCTGCAACTAAGGAATTTCTGGTGTTGATCCGGGGGATATCTCTCTGTCCTTTCTCTTCTTCTCTTCTCCCTTTTTGTAGATGCATCTCCCTTCTTTCCCTTCTCCCAACTTTCTGGAGAGCATGGGTGTTTGGGCAAGTTGGTTCGTCAGTTCCTTCATCGTGTGTGTCAGGATAAGAGCCATGGGGAGCGTGATGATATGGTGCAATTCGCTGGTCTGCAGCTTTTGAGGAATAATTGGAGGGAATAATGGACTTTTGAGTGGGCAATCCTCTGGCATTCCTCTGGGCATTATATTATCATTCCCACCTGCCAAAAGGTCTTCTGAAGCACTCAGGTCCTGTTTTGCAGGCTCCATGTGCGGGATGAGCAAGTGGTGCAATTTAATATTGTTCCCGCAAATCTGGGTTTTGCAGGACGAACAGCATGAGGCTGTCGACACACAGGCTGAGGCTGCGAAAGGTTTGTTACAGTTCTTCTTCAACTTTCCCTTCAATTGATTTCTGCTTCTTCTGCCGAAGATAAGGTGTCATGAGGACTTCTTGAATCAAAGTTAAGGAAGCAATCCTCAGTGAAAATCTTATGAATTCAAGGTGGTTTGAGGCTTTCAATTGAATTCTCGATGAACAACAGCCTCAGGGACTGGCTCAAGGGTTCTGTAATAGGCTCATGCTGTGGCAGAGGCTGTTTCTTCAAATTCTTCAATGAAATCTTCCCAAATTGGTTGAAATGCACCAGAAATCACTAATTATGCAGTAAAGGGTAGGAATACAGGAAATACGACAGAATTATGCATAAGGGCATATAATCATGAAAGAATGAGCACATATCATGCCTAAAATCATGTTTAAAACGATGCATATTTCGTGTGCATCACTGCACATGACTCATCCTAACTTATCAACAATGTCAACCAGCTTTTCCATTTGAGAGAGTAATTTGCCGGTGGCCTTGGTGGTATTGGTGGTGCCATCGACTTGAGCTTCCCATCCCATAAGAAAGTCGAAGATGTTGGAGGAGTCAGATGCCACAGATGATGTAGACGATGGTGCCTTATGGTGGATCGGTTGTGTGCTAACACAAAAGCATTCCTCATGAACCTCTTCTTCATCACTAAAAGGATATGGATCAATGGGTTCGTGGTGGTCTAAGTTCATTGCTTCAGCTACATGCTTATGCACAGTTTCAAGTGCGGGGTTATAAGGGGTCAAAGTGTAGGGTTCTAGGTTAATTCCTAAGAATTTCGCAATATGAGTGATCAATCCTCCACATGCCTTCTTGCCTTCTCCCTTGCAGGTATGAGTAAAGTTCTTCAGTAACCAAAGTCCTCCATTGAGTTTGTACCCGTGTACCATGCAAAAGAGTACAAAAAGCTCATCACATTGCACCTTGTGTGCATCTTTAGTTCTTCCAAAGAAAGAGTGTGCCAAAACTCTATGTAAGTACCTCAGTACATTGTCCTTAATGCACAAGTCACTAGCTAAGCTAGAGCCAGGAGTGTACAAGTCATTACTAATCGTGTCCATCATGACTCTTGCATTAAAGCTATAGCTAGGAACTCGCCATCCTTCGGCATCAAAACCAAAAATCCTGTTGAAATCAATTAAGATCTTCTCATAATCTTTCCTTGCAAGCCTAAAATTGATATAGCCGGCATCATGAATGTTCTTGAGATCCACGTCATACCCAAAAGTAGCAAGAAATTCATAAGTAAGCTCCTCGAATGACGGCTCTCTAATCTTGCAAAAATTGACTAGTCCTATATTGGCAAGATACATGCCAATTGGCTCCTCAATATTGTAAGATTAAACCACCTCAAAATCAATGTACCTCGTAGGAAGAATAGGCCTCCTAATCAACTTGTCAAACCTAGCTCGAATCTCATCAGAAATCCATCCCGGAGTGTACTCGGTAAACTTAGGCATAGGCATAAAGCGCGGGACATGGTTGGTGATGGTGAAGTTGGGTCGGCAAGGGTTGGTGTTGGTCTTCCTAGGGATGTTCTTGGGGAAAGTCATCTTGAACTAGGGCTAAAGAGAGTTGCAAACTAAAAGAAAACTCAAAAAAAAAACCTAAAGGGTGCTAGGGAAGTGAAATCGGCACTAGGTGTAAGGATTTATAGAGCTTGAATGATTTTGGTGTGAAAAATATGAGGGGTATGGGTTGTAAGTATCCGGGCAAGCAAACTTGATAAACAAAATGTAGCGGAAAGACCCGGAACTCATGGAGGATCCATGTGAAATAGAGTAAACCGAATAACAAAAATTTCGTACCTGGTTTGGTTGAGATCTTTCACTCAACTGATGATACGAATCAGCAAGAACCGGACAGAAATCCGACTCCTCTACGGTAGCCACACAAACCGTTGATGACTACTAGCAACCGTCTCACGATCACTAACTCGAGCACTCTCGAATCGCAGTGCTAGTTGTAGAATTTCCGAGAGCAAAAGAGCCTAGAGTGTTTCTCTCACAACTTTTGTGTATGTGCTTGTGCGTTGAGCTCTCAAAGTCTGCTCATCCTTTACGCTCTTACATACATCACATATATGTTTACATGTTAGTTAATATAGAAAGTGGCTAACCAATCGTACATACATCTTATCATGCATAATTGTGTTTTCCATTATCTATACTTTAGTCACAATCATCTACATGATCATGTCTCCACTAACTCAATTATATATATCGACATATATATAAAACAACACATCCTTTCATACCTTTGGGACAATAATTCAGGTTCAATAATTCAGGTAACTATTGAACCGAACCAACCCAAACGACCCGGTCCAACCGTGGTCTAACCACTAGCTTAAATACCTGGTCGAACCACGATCCAACCATGGTTAAACCACCAGCTCGAATCAACAGTTCTAAGTGTGTGACCCTGTAGGCACTTGTAATATTTGGCAATAATTGTAAACTCGTTTACAATTATAAACAATGAGCGGCGTCTAGCAACACATCATTGCTACCCAAACGACAAGATCAGTACTGATTCGTTATGCCTCGGAAACATGTCATTATCCTTTCGTCATATTATCAAGATTAAACACGAGACATGGAATGTGTCACTCTTGTATATGTTTAATCTAAGTTTTCTTGATCCCTGAGTTAACTGTGTAAAATGGATACTAATGATATCACCATATCACATAATCCGAGCATGGCCATGAATTTACAGTTCAACTCTATCAAGAGGCCCATCTGATAATATACCTGTTATAAGGGTTGGACGAATCCCATCTTGATCATACAAAACCCACTGCACATTATATCATATACCGAATCATTACACTAAGGTCTACTCAGTTACGAATAGCCAAGAGTAATATCAAAGTATATGACTCACATGTTGGGAACCTTGATGATCTCAGGTCTAAGGACAATGCATATAAGAACCACTATTGACAATCATATAACGTTTCATGTAGTGTTCTTATGTCGGGTCAGTCCAGACCACAAGTTCTCTAACTTGTACCCGTATGTAGAATTCATATCTCATATAATTCTCAACATACGCTAGTCTTAATTTATTATTACAACCCATCCATAATAATAATCGACTAGGGACATTTTAAGAATATGAGATATTCAAGGGTTATAAATATGTGCAAGCGTTTATCACATAAACATATTTATTGGAATAAAACCTTTAATCAATATACATGACTATATACAATCATCCAATGATTGACTTTTGGGCATATTACACTAGCAATCTCCCACTTGCACTAAAGCCAATCATCCATGTATCTAATACCAAGGGATCTAGCATGACTATCATGCTTCTGCTGTGTGAGTGGCTTAGTTAAAGGATCTGCTACATTGTTCTCAGAAAGAACTTTGAACAGCCTCACATCGCCTCTGCCAATGATCTCTCTAATAAGATGATAGCGTCGGAGTATATGTTTGGATCTTCAGTGGTATCTCGGTTCTTGAGCCTGTGCGATTGTCCCATTGTTGTCACAATAGAGCTCAATCGGACTGTGAATGCTCGAAACCACCCCAAGTTCAGTTACGAACTTCTTAATCCAAACAGCCTCTTTCGCCGTATCTGAGGCAGCTATGTACTCAGCCTCGGTTGTAGAGTCGGCAACTGTTTCTTGCTTTGAACTCTTCCAGCAAGCAGCACCACCTCCAAGACAAAACACATAACCTGACTGCAATCTAAAGTCATCCCTGTCGGTTTGGAAGCTAGAATCTGTGTAACCCTTTACAACAAGGTCATCAACGCTTTCGTATACAAAGAATGCATCCTTAGTCCTTCTCAAGTACTTAAGGATGTTCTTAACCGCTGTCCAGTGACCTTCACCGGGATCAGAATGATATCTGCTTGTGACACTTAATGCATATCGACTTCTGGACGAGTACATAGCATGGCATACATGATAGATCCTATAGTAGATGCATAAGGGATCTTACTCATTTGCTCTCTCTCCTTAGATGTACTAGGACAATGATTCTTTGAGAGAGATATGCCATGTGACATGGACAAGAAACCTTTCTTGGAATCTTGCATGCTAAACCTCTTTAGCACCTTGTCAATATATGTACTTTGACTTAGGCCAAGAAGCCTTTTGGTTCTTTCTCTATAGATCTTTATACCTAACACATAGGCAGCTTCTCCTAAGTCCTTCATTGAGAATTTCTTTCCTAACCAAGTTTTTACAGACTATAGTGTCGAAATATCATTCCCAATGAGTAGAATGTCATCAACATACAACAGTAAGAAAACGATAGTGCTCCCACTAACCTTCTTGTAAACACATGGCTCATCTTCATTTTTAATGAAACCATACTCTTTGATCACTTCATTAAAACGGAGATTCCAACTCCCAGAAGCTTGCTTCAATCCATAAATGGATCTCTGTAATTTGCATACCTTATTAGCATTCACTGGAGTGACAAAACTTTCAGGTTGTGTCATGTACACATCCTCTAAAAGATTTCCATTCAGGAAAGCGGTTTTGACATCCATTTTCCATATCTCATAATCATGGTATGCTGCTACAGCCAATAGAATCTGGATGGATTTAACCATGGCAACTGGCGAGAAAGTTTCATCATAGTCAATACCATGAACTTGCTTAAAACCTTTCGCAACCAATCGCCCTTTAAAGGTAATCACATTACCATCCATGTCGGTTTTTTTCTTAAAGACCCATTTGCACCCTATGGGTTTCACCCCTTCAGGTAGATCAACCAAGGTCCACACCTTGTTTTCATACATGGATTTCGTCTCCGAATTCATGGCTTCTAGCCACTTCTTAGAGTCTGGACCTGTAATAGCTTGCAGATACGAAGTGGGCTCATCCTCGTCTATGAGCATCACGTCTCCAGTATGAGTCATAAGAAATCCATATCTCTCAGGCTCATACCGAGTCCTATCAGACCTACGGGGTCCGTGTGTTACAGGTACAGGATTCTCACCCACAACAACTTGTGGTTCCCGTCCTTGTTCCATCTCAGCCTCTATATCTCAAACTTCTTCGAGTTCTATTTTCCTCCCACTGATCTCTTTAGAAATAAATTCTCTTTCTAGAAAAATAGCAGTACGAGCAACAAACAGTTTGTGCTTTGTGGGATTATAGAAATAATATCCTTTAGTTTCCTTAGGAAATCCAACAAAGAGGCATTTGTCCAATTTAGGGTCGAGTTTATCTGATTCTTCTCATCTCACGAAAGCCTCACAACCCCAAATCCTCATAAAAGACAAATTGGGACGCTTCCCAGTCCATATCTCATATGGTGTCTTTTCAACCGATTTAGATGCAACACGGTTAAGTGCAAATGCAGCACTCAATAATGCATGTCCCCAAAATGAAGATGGAAGGTTAGCTTGACTCATCATAGAACGAACCATGTCTAATAAAGTTCTATTCCTCCTTTCGGATACACCATTCCATTGAGGTGTCCTTGGTGGAGTAAGTTGTGATACTATACCACATTCCTTTAGATGATCAAGAAAATTTCGGTCTAAGTATTCACCTCCTCGATCAGATCGAAGCATTTTAATACTCTTTCCGAGTTGATTCTATACTTCATTCTTGAATTCTTTGAACTTTTCAAAGGATTCTGACTTATGTTTCATTAGATACACATAGCCATATCTACTGTAATCATCAGTAATTGTAATGAAGTATTGAAATCCACCTCTAGCCTGTGTGGACATAGGTCCGCATACATCAGAATGTATAAGACCTAACAAGTCCGAAGCTCTTTCACCTTTACCAGCAAAAGGAGCCTTCGTCATTTTGCCTAATAAACATGACTCACATGTCTCATATGATTCAAAATCAAATGAGTCTAAAAGTCCATCTTTATGGAGTTTAGAAATACGAGTATCGTTTATATGGCCCAATTGACAATACTAGAGATAGGTTTCATTAGAATCGTTTAATCTAACCTTCTTTGTATTAATGTTATATATTAGTGTTTCTAGGTTTAGAACGTACAAACCATTGCCCAAATATGCACCACCATAATAAATATAATTGAAATAAATAGAACAACAGTTGTTCCTTATTACAAAAGAAAAACCTTTCTTGTCTAGACAAGAAACAGAAATCAAATTCCTGCTTATGGTAGGTGCATAATAACAATCGTCAAGTTCTAAAACCAAACCACTCGGTAAGGATAGATAGTAAGTTCCTACGGCTAGTGCAGCAACTCTTGCTCCATTTCCAACACACAGGTCTTTCTCACCCTTTGCTAATCTTCTACTCTTTCTCAGATCCTGCACATTTATACAAATGTGAGAACCACATCCGGTATCTAATACCCATGATGCAGAGATAGAGATATTAGCTTCTATAACAAAAATACCTGAAGCGGAAGTCTTACTTCCCTTCTGTTTCTTCACCTCTTCAAAGTAAATAGTGCAGTTACACTTCCAATGGTCAGGTTTCTTGCAATGGAAACGTTGTCCTTCCTTTGCAACACCACCTTTGGGTTTCAGCACTTGTGAAGAAGATGAACTAAACTTTTTGGTGAATTTCTGCTTCTTGCTTTTTCCCTTTCCTTTGCTATTTCCAACCATCATTATGCTGTTGGATTTATTGGCCTTCATCTGTTGCTCAACTGTTCCTAACATGTTAAGCAACTCAGACAAGGATTTGTCAAGATGATTCATATTGAAATTCTTGACAAATTGGCTGTAACTATCCGACAACGATTGCAGGACTAGATCAACAGCCAACTCCTTCTGCAAAGGAAAAACCTAGACCCTCAAGGCTCTCAATGTATCCAATCATCTTGAGTACATGAGGCCTGACTAGTGTTGACTCAGCCATCTTACATTGGAACAATGCCTTTGAGGTCTCATACCTAGCTTGCTCTTCAAAGAGCATTTTCAAGTGTTCGATCATATCGATAGCACCCATGTTCTCATGTTGCTTCTGAAGCTCAGAGTCTATATTAACAAGCATAAGGCAAGCGACATCCAATGCCTCATCGACCTGCTTCTTGTAAGCATCTCTTTCCGCCCTAGGAGCATTAGGTGCCGGTTCAATAGGAACAGGCCCTTCAAGGACATACAATTTCTTTTCTTGTTTGAGGACTATCCTCAAATTGCGATGCCACTTAAGGAAGTTATTCCCATTAAGTTTTTCCTTCTCAAGGATAGAACGCAGTGATAGTGTACTTGTGTTTTGTGCCATGATTACTCTACAACAATGATCAACTCACACAAATCAGAGTCATGCATACATAAAATCATTTGACAAGGAATTCTATTAAATAATGCTCCTACTAAGAATCAAGAAAATGATAAGTAGGCCAAGATCCATATTTCACTACAAGATAAGTCAGCTTTGGCTGATTGCTTACATCATATTTATTTAGGTGGACAACTCTTGTCAATTACATCTCATGTAACTCTTGGATAGTTGAGTGAACAACACTTGTTCTTGTCTATCTCTTATACTTAGCTCAACTCTTTTCCTCTAAGTCCTCAATCCTATTGAGATGACCTAGTTAGGTTCAACCCATAATAAGCAGTTTGGATATTACAATTCTCCCATCGCACCTTGCTAGGATAAACATTGGCACCTTGTTTTGGCAAAAACCTACCAAGTGTTGATCTAAGCAATGATGAGTGCTTATCAATGGAAGGCAATACAGGAGAACTTAATATTTAGCATCATGCTAGGATAAACATTGGCACTTTGCTTTGGCAAACCTACCAAGAGTTGATCTAAGCATAGATAAGTGTTTGTCACCGAATTATTTTCATACATAACAATTATGCATGTGATTAACATATTATATATCGTATATACAATAACTATGCATCATATGCAATATAAGCCGCTACGCAGAGGTAGCACGGTGGTCCCGCAAAAAATATAAACATCGATGTTTTGACTAATCTGGAACTCCAAAGTATTTGGCAGAATTTTTGAACATCGATGTTCACCCCTAGAATATCGATGTTTGAGAATTTTGGAACTTCAAGTAAGTTGGCAGAATCTCAGAACATCGATTTTTGGTCACGAACATCAATTTTTGGAGTTTCAGAATTCTAGAACATCAATGTTGACACTTCAACATCGATGTTTGAAGTTTCTGGATTCCAGAACATCGATGTTTAACCCTTAAGCATCAATGTTTAAAGTTTTTAGAACTCCAAACACTTGGCCGAATGTTCAGAACATCGATGTTTACATCTTAAATATCGATGTTTTGACCTTGAACATCGATGTTTGAACCCCTCGGCAAATTATGAACCAAAGAAAACATCGATGTTTACATCTTAAACATCGATGTTTTGGTATCATATACCATTCAATCAACCTTGTCGAACTCATTCGACTTCTTGCCGAAAACACACTTTGATTGATATCATATACCAATCAAGAACTTGCTGTCAAACACCTTTGACGGATCCGACTTCAACATATCACATATATGAGAATCATAATGATCTAGTTTAAACATACTATCAACATAAGCATAATAAACTATGATCAAGTTATGTTGCTTGTACTATCATGATCAAGCCATATCACATATAGCATATCATACATACAAACAACTAATTCGGTTTAGTGTTTCACAAGAGGCTCCGCTACCACTGTAAGTATCCGGGCATGTAAACTTGATAAACAAAATGTAGCGGAAAGACCCGGAACTTAAGGAGGATCCATGTGAAACAGAGTAAACCGAATAACAAAAATTTTGCCCCTAGTTTGGTTGAGATCATTCACTCAACTGATGATACGAATCAGCAAGAACCGGACAGAAATCCGACTCCTCTACGGTATCCACACGAACCATTAATGACTGCTAGCAACCGTCTCACGATCACTAACCCGATCACTCTCGAACCGCAGTGCTAGTTGCAGAATTTCCGAGAGCAAAAGAGCCTAGAGTGTTTTTCTCACAACTTTTGTGTATGTGCTTGTGTGTTGAGCTCTCAAAGTCTGCTCATCCTTTACACTCTTACATATATCACATATATGTTTACATGTTAGTTAATATAGAAAAAGGCTAACCAATCATACATACATCTTATCATGCATAATTGTGTTTTTCATTATCTATACTTTAGTCACAATCATCTACATGATCATGTCTCCACTAACTCAGTTATATATATCAACATACATATAAAACAACACAACCTTTCATGCCTTTAGGACAATAATTCAGGTTCAATAATTCAGGTAACTATTGAACCGAACCAACCCAAATGACCCGGTCCAACCATGGTCTAACCACTAGCTCAAATACCTGGTCGAACCACGGTCCAACCATGGTTTAACCCCCAGCTCGAATCAACAGTTCTAAGTGTGTGACCCTGTAGGCACTTGTAACATTTGGCAATAATTGTAAACTCATTTACAATTATAAACAATGAGCGGTGTCTAGCAACACATCATTGCTACCCAACCGAGAAGATCAGTACTGATTCATTATGCCTCGGAAACATGTCATTATCCTTTCGTCACATTATCAAGATTAAACACGAGACATGGAATGTGTCATTGTCGTATATGTTTAATCTAAGTTTTCTTGATCCCTGAGTTAACTGTGTAAAACAGATACTGATGATATCACCATATCACATAATCCGAGCATGGCTAGGCATTTACAGTTCAACCCTATCAAGAGGCCCATCTGATAATATACCCGTTATAAGGGTTGGACGAATCCCATCTTGATCATACAAAACCCACTACACATTATATCATATACTCAATGATTACACTAGGGTCTACTCAGTTACGAATAGCCAAGAGTAATATCAAAGTATATGACTCACATGTTGGGAACCTTGATGATCTCAGGTCTAAGGACAATACATATAAGAACCACTAATGACAATCATATAACGTTCCATGTAGTGTTCTTTTGTCGGGTCAGTCCAGACCACAAGTTCTCTAACTTGTACCCGTATGTAGAATTCATATCTCATATAATTCTCAACATACGCTAGTCTTAATTTATTATTACAACCCATCCATCATAATGATCGACTAGGGACATTTTAAGAATATGAGATATTCTGAGGTTATAAATATGTGCAAGCGTTTATCACATAAACATATTTATTGGAATAAAACCTTTAATTAATATACATGACTATATACAATCATACAATGATAGGCTTTTGGGCATATTACACTAGCATGGGTATGTATTTATAGGGCTCTAGAGGCGGTGGAATTGGTGGTGTGGGTGCTGACTTCTAGTCCTATGGATGCTAGGAATCCTCCTCAAACTAGTAATCAAAGTGGGTGTGCACTAGGGAATCCTATTTCTCGAAGAATTAGAAAATCCCCAACCTAAATAAAAAAAAAAGCTAAATCCTAATCCTAAAAACCAAAGGAATACTAACCTATATATATTTTTGTTGGGTCTAGGACACTAAAAAAAATTGCAAAGGGGGCTGCTCAAGAATCCAAGTCGGTCGCATGGGCTCCCCATATGCTCTCAGGTTGGTGTTGCAGGCGTGCCTTTGGTGCGTCTTAGGTGCGCCTTTGGCGTGCCTGGGTATGTCTCGGGTGTCCTCGGGTGTGCTGGCTGGGGCGCCTGTGGGATCGCCTGTGAGTGTGCCGATTGGTGCGCCTGTAGGTGCGTCCGGCCAGGCTGGTGGGCGCGCACTGACCTGCGCGTTGGCGCACCTTGGTACGTGCTGGTGCACGGGTTGGTGTGCCTTGCCTAGCCCGTGGGCGCGCTAATTGTCATCCTTATGCGCCACGGTGCACTAATCGGTATGTTCTGACCCAAAATTTTTTATGTTTCGATTTTCTTTTTGTGTTTTTCTGAAATTTTCTTTTGATTTTTTCTGATTTTCTATTTTTTTATTTTTATCTTTTTAATGAAATATAAAAAAGTGAAAAATCCCAGGGTGCTAGAAAAATAAAGAAAGTCCTAAAAACTAATCCTAAAAATTGTCTCCTCTAATTTAGCCTAAGTGTATTATGAACTTGCCATCAAAACCTAAGGGTAAGTGCTAAATGTATATGAATGCATCAAAACAAGTAAAATCCAACCAAGCACTCAAGCAAATCATCACACAAATTACGCAGAAAAGTAAAAGTTTGAGTTCAAAGAAAAGCTTCTCTTGTTAATTTGATGAAGAATTCGACTTGACCCTTCCTTAGTATGGCTGATCTCTCCTCGAAAAATTCCTTCTTTCTTGCAATCTGCATAGACTCAAAAACAAAAATAAAAACTAATAAAAATAAAAGACTCAAAATACTAAACTACCTTAAATTGTAGGTTGCCTCCCACACAATGCTTCTTTACTGTTTTCTTAGCTGGACTGGATGGATGGGCGGTTAAGGTGGATCATGAAGCTTTTCGGTGAATCGCCTCCTATGAAAATTGCCTTGGTTGTAGATTCTCAATCTTTGACCATTCACTTTGAAAATTCCACTTCTTTCACTCCAAATATTTACTGCTCTATGCTGGTAAACCTTCTTTACGATGAAAGGACCGTACCATCTCGATCTCAAGTTTCCAGGAAATAGCTTCAGTCTCGAATTATATAGTAAAACTTGATCACCTTCCTTGATTTTGCGCCGAATAATATGCTTATCGTGCCATCTCTTTGTTCTTTCTTTGTAGATCCTTGCATTTTGATAGGCGTCTAATCGCAATTCTTCGAGCTCATCAAGTTGAAGTAGACACCTTTCCCCAGCTTTCTTCAAGTCAAAATTAAGAGCTTTTATTGCCCAATAAGCTTTGTGCTGGATCTCTATGGGCAAATGGCATGACTTACCACAAACCAACTTGTAGGGGGTAGTCCCTATAGGTGTCTTGTATGCTGTCTGGTATGCCCATAGCGCATCGTCTAACTTTGATGACCAATCCTCTTGGTTGGGATTCACTATCTTTTCTAGTATCCTCTTTATTTCTCAATTGGAAACCTCAGCTTGTCTACTTGTTTGTGGATGATATGGTGTCGCAACCTTGTGCTTTACTCTGTACTTCCTTAATAACTCCTCAAACTTCTTATTGCAAAAGTATGTCCCTCCATCACTAATGATTGCGTGTGGAGTACCAAATCTGGTGAAAATATTCTTTCTAAGGAAATTAATGACGGTCATTCCGTCATTATGAGGCACTGTGACTGCTTCTACCCATTTATACACGTAGTCTACCGCAACTAGGATATATCGATTTGAAAATGATGTGGGAAATGACCCCATAAAATCGATACCCCAAACATCGAATAACTCTACTTCTTGAATCCTTTGTTGCGGCATCTCGTTCCTCTTGCTGATATTCCCTGCTCTTTGGCATTTGTTGCACGCTTTCACAAAGGATTTTGCATCAGAAAACTTCGAAGGCCAATAAAATCCCGATTGCAATATCTTCGTGGCAGTTTTCCATGCGCCAAAATGTCCTCCGTAAGGTGCAGCATGACATTGTTCTAGAATGGCCTTGCTTTCGTCTTCAGGAATGCATCTCCAAATAATGTTGTCATTGCACCTCTTGAAAAGTAGCGACTCCTCCGTAAGGTGCAGCATGACATTGTTCCAGAATGGCCTTGCTTTCGTCTTCAGGAATGCATCTCCGAATAATGTTGTCTTTGCACCTCTTGAAAAGTAGCGGCTCTTCCCAAAAATAATCTCGCACATCGGCAAGAAATTTCTTCTTTTGATCCCATAAAATCCCTGGTGGTAGAATTTTGCTTACGAGGTAGTTGACGAAATTGACGTACCAAGGCGTTTCTTTAGTAGAAATCGCATTCACCATGGCGAGGTAATCTTCAGGGAATGCGTTCATTGATTGGCTTCTCCTCTTCTCGCCTCTTGTCTTTCACAGCTTCATCAATAAAATCAACTGGGAAACAACTGTCTTCTTCAAGTGGTCCTTCAGTAGCACGGAAGACGTTGAACTCGATTTTCTCACTCCCAAACCTAAAAGTAAGCTTTCCATCACGAACATCAATTTGAGCTCCAGCAGTAGCCTAGAATGGCCTCCCAAGAATAATCAACATTTGGAAATCAATCTCCATGACGAGCATCAAAAAATCGACTGGTACAAAGAACTTCCCAAAATTTATTGGAATATCCTCCAATATCCCCACTAGATATTTAACAGATCGATCCGCAAGTTGAAGAGAGATGGTAGTCGGCTTCATATCTCTAATATCTAGCTTCTCAGCAATTTGCTTCGGAATAAGACTAACACTGGCTCCCAAATCACACAGAGCTCGCTCAATGCACATGGGACCAATATTGCAAGGAATAGAGTAACTTCCAGGGTCCTTCAATTTCGACGATAGCTTGTTCTACATAATTGCACTGCACTCCTCTGTCAAAGCCATTGTCTCGTAATCTTCTAGCTTCCTTTTCCTGGAAACAATTTCCTTGAGAAATTTAGCATAAGTAGGCATTTGAGAAATTACTTCAGTAAATGGAACATTAATATGCAATTTCTTTAAATCTTCAAGAAATATCCCGAATTGTTTGTGTTTTATGCCCTGCTGAAGTCGCTGAGGGAATGGAACCGGTGGTTCATAAGCTTTGACTTCAGGCCATATCTCTTTCGGTTACTCTCTTTTCTGCTTCGCTAGCTTCCACTAAGGAATCCACTTCTCTTGCTCTTGCTTCTTTTCCTCTGCTCCCTTTTCAGGTAACTACTTCTCTGCTTTCGGTTGCTCTTCTTCTTCTTCTTGCTTAATGATGTTGTCGGCTTCATCTTCTTTAGGTGGATATGAATCATCTAATTGCTTTCCACTGCTAAGTGCTACAGCCTTGACTTGCTCTCTTGCATTGACTGTGGGCTATCCCGGTAGGGTTCCTGGTGTCCTTATAATCGCTTTTGCTTGCTGCGCAAGTTGCGTCTCAAGCATCTTCGAGTGAGTCTCCATATTCGCCATCTGATTGTTGAATCCTTGCTTCATCTCGTTTGCATATGTTGAGTCACCATTATGGCTTTCATCATAGAAGTAAGATCCATGTTTTGATTCTTCGGAATTTGCATGCTTGAACTCTTCTGCCCTTAATCGTTCCTTTGAAAACTGCCTTGCTGATTCGGGTTGCTCTCCCTCCATGAGAAATTAGGATGATTCCTCCATTCCGGGTTGTATATGTTGGTGTAGGGTCCTCGTTGTTGTTGGCGTTGATGAATGTAATTCATCTGCTCAATGGTCAACTCGTCTTCGGTTGGACAATTCATTGAATTGTGTCCAGCACCTGCACATTTATCACATATTAAACTCGGCATAACAACAGTAACACATGATTTTACCTACTGATTCAAAGAATCTAGCTTCGAATTAAGCATTGTCACTGTCTCCACTTCTAGAATTCCAGCTACTCGCTTGTTGCTTGATCGTGAAGAGCTCTGGTAACTGTTACTCGCCATCATTTCCAATTTCTGATACGCCATATTTGGTGCTTGTGCCATAAATGCCCCTCCTGAAGCTGCATCCAAACTCATACGTAAAGGCTCATTTAAACCATTAAAGAAAGATTGAACTACAAGCCATTCGGGTAATCCATGTTGTGGGCATCCTTGAATAAGATCCTTGTAACGCTCCCATGCTTCACAAAAACTTTCTCCATCGGATTGAATGAATGATGTAATCTTGCTCTGGATACGTGGTGCTTTCTCAGGTGGATAATATTTTGCAAGAAAAGCTTTTGAAAGCTCATCCCATGTCTTGAAAGCTTTTGAAAGCTCCATCAGTCGCCCCATTGATCTTGATCAAATCGCAAATCTGCGTGAATGTCTGTAGATGTTGATTTGGGGGCTCATTACCTAAGCCTCCAAATAGTTCTTGTTGCACCATGTGAATTGGTGCTATCTCTAGTTCGAAATTGTTGGCATTGATCGCCGGCCTTGCAATGCTCGACTGTACTATATCCAAACTCGGTGTTGCGTAGTCACGCAATGTTTTGTTTCCTTCTTCTGCCATGATGACTCTCTCAAAATTATCAGCTACAACTTCTGCTTCCTCTTCTATTTTAGTGTCTTGAAGAAACTCCACAGGCTCCACTTGTTGCTTCTGCTTTCGCTTGTTTGCACGTAGTTGCTTGTGTAATGTCCTCTCGATCTCCGGATTGATTTCAGTTGGACTCGATGGAGCACCGCGTCTCGTCTTGGGCATCAACCAAAATCGACAACAGTAAAAAAAAAAAAACAAAAATTGACTAAATATAATATAAAGAAATAAAAAGAAACTAATGCGAAAAATAAAACCTAAAGTAATCTAGTTGCAATCTCAATAATAATAAAACCGTTTGTTCCCCGGCGACGGCGCCAGAAATGCTTGACGTGTTATTTTTACGCGTGACTTTTCAAATTTATAATTCATGATCAATTCACAACACGACACACAAATATCTTATGAGTAAACGCAACGATTGTTAACTGCAAGCGTACAGTGTACTATGTAGTGTAGTAGTCTAATCAAGGTCGATCCACAGAACAAGGGAAATAAGTACTATCTAAATCACAACTTAAGATTATCTAGGCAAATCAATTAAAGATGGTGTAGGTTGATGTCGAAATCAAATAATAAAAAGAAATAAAATTGCAAATTTAATCTAAAGCAAAGTTCTATCAATATCTAAAGCAATCTAGGAAATCGGGGTTCACACAATTACTTTGTAGGTTTATTATCATTGGTGTCAATTTCTACTGTTGATGTGTGATTGTGGGCAATTGTTTCTATTGTCTTAATCCTCAGCTCTCACATGTTAAATCAAATATTCAGCAAAGATTACTACCTAGCTCTCCCATAGCCTACCATCCATACTAAACTCATTAAGCACAAAACAATCAATCAGCCCTAAGAAACTATCAGCTCTCGCATATTTTAGCATCAATCAATCTATGTTCTTCTAGGTATCATCATATAAATCACGCAGCTTTCGCATCTTGCAATCAATAAGAATCAATCCAAGTAGATAGGTAATTCGGCACACATTGATTGAACAATCAACACAATCAATTGAATAAACATCAATCCATAAATAATAAAACCATAGAAGTAATTGGCTACATCCCTAATCCCAGATTAGAGAATTAGTTCCTCATAATAAAATAGCAATCAATCAAAATCTCACATGAATTCATCAAGTAAACAATTTAACAGAAAGAGAATCGAATAAAAGAGAGAGTAGTGAAGTCGGGTAGCCCGGTTTGGTTGATTTTCTGTGGCGTCGACTTGTGCTCTCCTTTGGTAATTTCTGCTGCAACTTGGACTGATGTTGAAAACCCTAACCCTACTAGTGTTTGTGACCTAATAACTAACCAATTCGGCAGAGCTACGCCCTCTGACTTCTGCCTCCTGAATATGTCGACCTAGGGGTCCTTTTATACTGACTTTAAACCTTGAAGTCGGCGGGGTACTCCTTCTTTCAGTGGAAATTGAATTCTTGACTTGCACTCGAAGTTGGACTTTTGCTTTTTTTTTCTGACCCGAACTTACACGCCACTTTACTCCTAGAAGACGTCCCAACTGGGTGTTGGGCTCTTCTACAAAGTTCTAGATAATTCTCTCAGCTTTCTTTTCATAAAAATAAATCTTCAATTGGACTTCAGGCTGCTTTAAGGGTAGTGTTTACATTTTTTCTTCCACTCGTATTCTGGGGAAGAAGTGGGCTCTAGAGTTACTCCTAATTGAGTTGAGAAATTAGCTCAAGATATCGCCGAAACACTGGGCCTTGGTCGGCACAAAAAAGTCTGCATCCTGGGCTGGATTACAATAATTATTGCTCCTTGTAGACACGTCCAAAAATTATGAAATTTAATCCATAGAAAGCTCTGGGAGTCTAGTTTCTTCTCCAATTAGTTTCACTTAATTTCGATGCCTAGAACTCCCGAAAACTTCAAAATAGTCGGCTGTGCTCACTGCAGAAAGTTTCTTATATTGGGCATGGTTTCCAAACTTGGCTAAAAAGCTTTCGTTCTTCAATAAAAACGATAAATTCCTGATAAAAACACTTAATGAGCGAAATTGAAGTACTAATTGACACAATGCATGAAAATACACAATAATATAAAGATTATACACATAATTGACAAAGAAAACATGGTAAAAGCTATTCAAAACCATCATAAAAATACTAATATTTAGATGTTATCAACTACCTGAGGACGTTGGCATCCAAGTTTGGGATGATTGACTTTCAGTATGTGCCCAGGAGAGATAACCAGTTTGCCAATGCACTAGCCACACTTTCTTTAATGATGGGAATGCCAAATAACGCTATCATCTTGCCGTTAACGGTCCAAAGAAGGGAAAGGCCGTCTTTTAGTTTGAGAGAAGAGACGGGGGAATCTTGGTTCCAGAACTATCTGGAAAACTCGATGTAACGCCCTGATTTTTTATAATTTATTTTATGGAATTTTGGGAATTTCATTTCCAATTTTACCCTCGAGTTATCTCCGAGTTTTTGGTCAAGAAATTAATTCTTTCCCTTGGTTAAATGTCTTTTATTTTTGGAGTTTTCTTAAACCGAGGTTCTGTTTCGAATCGTTTCGAGTTCGGGGGGCTGAGGAAGTGTTTTTGGTATAGTTGTAATGAAACTACGTCGTTTTGAGGAGTCAAGTGAAAAAAAAAGGGAGAAACCGCGTTGACTGGCGAGGGTTGACCGCGCCTCAGTCCGAAATGACGTCGTTTCGGGACTGAGCCGGCCCAACCTTAAAAACTCTCCTCTCCTCTTTCTTCTTTTCCTCCTTTCCACTTTGCTTTCTTTTCTCCCCCACACCCGACGGCGCCTCCCTACTTCTCTTCTTCCTTCTCTATCTCTTTTCCACAAACCCACACACACCGCCACCATTCTCTGCCTCTAGAAGCCGCCGCGACCATCACTTCTCCATTTCTTCTTTAAGGTGTCGCCGTCACGGGTTGAAGCCACCTGCTACATCTAGGAAGGAGACCGTGGAGGCTCGGCACGAGACTCGTGCGTGGACAGGACGCGACGGGGAGTCGCCGGCGCCGCCTTCTCGGTAAGCTAGCCCTTCCCTTCCTCTTCCTCTTACAGTTGAGTACCTGTTCCATTAAGGGTTGTGGTGTACTGGACTAACCCAATCGAGTTTGTGTTGTGATTGTTGATGGCAGCGGATCGATGTTGTCAATGTTGTTCGCTGGAGTTAACCCGAATTGGGTTCTGTTTTATGGATGGTGGCGGGTGGATGCGAGGTGGCTGATGGTCGATTGTAGTGGGTGTTGATGGTCGAGATGTCTTTTGTCGTGTGAGTTCATGGGAAGAATGTTTCGGGCTTCGATTGTGAAAGCTTTGACAGGAACCGAGGCTTTGAGGAGGTGGATCCGTTACTGCCATGTACAGATTCGATTCTGGGTAAGTGTACAACACCCTTGATTCGTTTTTGGTCTGTTTCATGGATTTATGGGTGTTGTGTTGTTGATTTGGAGTTGCTTTGTTGTTCAGCTGTGTTGTTAGGATGTTTTGGACGTTTCTGGACTGTTGTGAAATTTCCGGCGAGGTTACCACCGGAATCCGGCAAGCGAGTTTCTATTACGGCGAGGCGGTTTGTTCCTTGGATTGAAGGGTATCTTTCCGTTGATGTTATGTTTTTAAGCTTCCATACATGGCATGTAACATAATTAAACGAGTGAATGTGATGTACCAGGGTAGTCGGGTTAAGTGGAAACTGGGTATGGGGAATGAGTGACATGTGGTCGGATTATGTCCGACGTGTGTAGTGTCTCTAGGCCGGGTAACCTTGGGCTCGGGTGTAACCTTAGAGTGGGTATAGGGTAAATCAGGCCTAGGCCCTTAGAGGACACGCTATATCTTTGAAGGTGATAGTTTTGGACTAAATAAGCATGGGCTTTAAGCCCAATGATATATTTGGGCTTAGTAATGAGTTTTGATGTTATGGGTTTTAGGCCTAGATGAAGGACTTGGACTTAGTTGGGCTTGAAAACTGTGAAACTTAGGCCCGTGACATGTTGGGTATGTGGACCATGAGTGGGATTGGATCTCTGGGCTTAGGCCCTGGCTTTGGAAGTAAATGGGCCTAGACGTTTTATAAACATAATGGGGTTGGAAGGATTAAGTTGTTATAATAATATAATCACATAGCTAGCATGCATTTATCATGTCCTATGGTTGCAATATACGTGACCCCGTTGTGTTATAACATAGGATTGTCGAAGCAAGGCAGTGTACCAGATTTTCCAAGGCAATTTCTTTAGCCCTGGTGAGGACATATAAACCTTGATATGCTTTACTGCCTGCGGTACTCAGGTTGATAGGCTTGGTACTTGGTATGGTAAATGGTTTAATATTGCAAGCCTTGTATGCTTGATTTAGCTTGGTGTGATTCATGCTCTGGCTGTGATATGTACCTGATTGTATATGTGTATACATTGAAGCCAAGATAATTGTTATGAGTTGATGATGCCATGTTAATTGTTATAAGTTGATATAACATGTTAATGGTTATGAGCTGTTGATGCCATGATAATTGTGATGAGCTGATAATGCCATGCTAATTATTATGAGCTGATAATGCCATGTTGATTATTTATGGGTTGGTATTGCCTTGTTTTATGATATGTGCTGTTATGCTAATATCATGTGTTCCTGTGAGCCTTAGGCTCGGTTTAGAGACTCTCTCTCTGGTTGCACACCACCTGTAAACACACTTGAATATCATACACAAGTCATAACTGATAACAAATAAATCATAATAATATATATTCTATTGTGGGGCTGTTGACCGGTAGCATCGAATGGGAGAGAGGGTACCCCTCGGGTCCTGTTATTATAGTGAGGTATACTCACAGAGACGACGACGAGGAGATAGATGGGTACGCCCCTTGATTAGCATATTAGTGAGAGTACCCCTCACAGAGATGGCGCCTTGGGGATTTGTCGGGTGTATCCCTCGGTTATTTGTTATTATATATTTCCTTTGGTGAGAGCACCCCTCACAGAGCCGGCGACTTGGGGACAGACGGGTGTGCCCTAAGATTTTGGATTGTATATTCCTTTGAGGAGAGCACCCCTCCTAGAGCTGTCGACCACTTGTTTTTGTTGGTGGTTTTCTTTGTCGGAACCTACCCATTCCGATGTGTTGATATATGTATATATATATATATTATGTTTGTATTTAGGCTTATGTCCTGAGGAGCTGGCCAGTCGCTACCGCGCCCGACGCACACAGTAGAGGGCCCTAATAAAATGTTCAAGGTTAATAAATGATGAACTATCACTCAATAAGATGATTTGAGTTAACTGTGGGATTAAAGTCTGATGCTGATTTTGTTTGTGCACTGTGACCTGATATGTGCACTGTGACCTGATGTGTGCACTGTGTCTTGATATGTGCACTATGGCTGTTATTGCCTGGTTCTGATGTATTCGCGGTTGATTTGTATATGTATATTCTTGTTTATTTGTTGTCTCACCCCCTCACAGTTGTTACACAGGTTAACTGATCGTGGATCAGGGACGCATTCAGGTAGCTGTGCCTACTTTCTTTTGGGGGCGGATCCATAGGTTGAAACTTCTTATGTCTGTATTGTTAGTGTAATACGCCAAAAAGCCAATCATGGATGATTATTTGTTGTCATGTATACACATTAAGGTTATTCCAATAAGTATCGTTTATGAGATAAACGCTTGCACATACTTATAACCCTAGAATATTTCATATTTTTAAATGTCCTTAGTCGATTATTATTACGGATGGGTTGTAAAAATAAATTAAGACTAGCGTATGTTGAGAATTGCATATGTGATATGAATTCTACATACGGGTACAAGTTGGAGAACTTGTGGACTGGACCGACCCACATAAGAACACTACATCGAACGTTATATGTATGTCATTAGTGGTTCTTATAGATGTAATTGTCCTCCGACCTCAGATCGTCAAGGTATCCAACATATGAATCATGTACTTTGATATTATTCCTAGTCATCCGTAACTGGGTGGACATAAGGGTAATCATTGCGTATATGCCGAGTATGTAGTGGGTTTTGATTGATCAAGAGGGGATTCGTCCGACCCATATAACGGGTATATTATCGTATGGTTTCTTGATAGAGTTGAACTGTTAAATGCATGGCCATGCTCGGATTAGGTGATATGGTGATATCACGGGTATCCGTTTTATACAGTTAACTCGGGGATCAAGAAACATAGATTAAACA
>JAKUCV010007194.1:0-81256 GCA_028386065.3 Turnera subulata
AGCCATGTGCAACACCTTGAAGGAGAGCTTCCAGGTGTACAAGAAGTATTGTGAAGGTATAGCAGTTCTTGTTAACATGTTCTTTGATTTAACCAGGCCTGCAAGAGCCTTGGCCTGCCAGATACTCAAGAGGGCATCTCATCAGAGCCTGGAGCTTTACGAATTCTACCAGAATTGCCGGCGGATCATCGGTAACAAGAACTTGGAGTATCCATTGGTACAAATCATCACCATGGATCATGTTCTTGCATTGGAGAAGTGTTCTTCCTACATTGCCACCTCGAAACCGGAGAATAGTTCTACTGTTTCGACCAAGAACGTGCCTGCAAAGTTGCAGGCAGCAATGACAGGAAAAATGTACGAAGTGGATGGAATTAGTAACGTTAGCTTGGAATCACAAACTCTTTTCTCTTGCACACTGGAGACAAAGATAAGCAAGGTGTGGGTTGTGTTCGAAGATGAAGATCTAGACAGCTCTCGGGTTTCCTTATGATGACATTTCCACTGGTATGGTCACTGCTGCTGATGATGATGATCCTTCCTCCCATCTCAGCAGAATAGGGAAATTAACCCAATAGTTTTGTAAACCAAGTTGATAAATTAAGCAACTGTGTCTAATACTAGGAGCCTGTATCACCAAGAATTGCATATGATTTTTGTACTTATATTGTATCTCTTGACTTTGGTGTTTCCTGGTAGTTTGTCTTGATATGAATCATTCGTTTGTTGTTGGAAAACAAAGATTTTATGTGAACTTTCAACTTGTAAGCAAATAAATGTACATCAATATAAGCCCTCCTTTGGCATCGACAATTTCTTAGGCAATACGAGTTGTGAACTAATGGGAACAAAGTTAAAACTTTACAAAGAACCAGGTAAGTTCAAAGATCCCTCCTACAACCTGTGATAATCTAAAAATTAGGAGCTAATAAATGTGTATATGATTCTAATGTATAGAAATACAAGAGTTAGGGTTTTGAGAGTATAAATCAGGCACACCTTAATGTATAGAAATACAAGAGTTAGGGTTTTGAGAGTATAAATCAGGCACACCTTAACGTGATACCTGCATGATGTATATATACTGATTCTGGTAGATACAAGATACATCTCCTAACAATATACAAATACATTGAAGTCTATCATGTGTGTGTGTCATCGTGTGCTACTGGGATTAGGGCTCTGGTGTTTGTGTTTGAGTGTGCTACTAGCTAACACACCCCCGCAAATTGAACCGGGGGAATTGAGGTTCAGTTTGGACCGTAATGCTGCAAATCTTTTCGACGCCAGTGCCTTCGTTAAGATGTCAGCTAACTGACTGTCCGTGCTAACATAACGGACATTGAGTTTCTTGTTTGCAACTTGATCACGGACGAAGTGGTAATCAAGAGAGACATGCTTGGTTCGTGCATGTTGTATTGGATTGTGACTCAAGTACGTTGCAGCAATGTTATCACACCAAAGGTTAGGGACTTTGTAACGAATCCCCAGTTCTCGGAGCAAAGAATGCAACCATAAAAGTTCTGCACTACCATCGGCTAATGCCTTGTACTCTGCCTCAGTTGAGGATCGTACAACCGTCCTCTACTTCTTGGATGACCAGGACACAAGGTTGCTCCCAAGATAGACAAGGTACCCTGAGGTTGATTTTTTGTCATCCAAGTTGCCTCCCTAATCCGCATCGGTGTAAACATGAAGGTCTGTTGTGGTACTTTGGCTGAAGCATAAACCATATGTGCTGGTATGTTTGAGGTACCGGAGGATCCGGTTGACAGCAATGTAGTGTTCATCGGTTGGTGCCTGCATATACTGGCTGACTTTGCCTACAACATAGACAATGTCAGGCCTGGTAATGGCAAGATACTGAAGGGAGCCAACCAGCTGCCTGTAATGTGTTGCGTCATTGTAAGGTTTGCCTCCTTGCTTCTGCAGTTTTGTGGAAGTGGACGCCGGTGTTTGTAATGGTTTGCATTCGGTCATGCCGGCTTTGCGCAGTAGCTCATTGATATATTTTGTTTGATTGAGTGTAATGGTGCCTTCATGACACGTGGCCTGTATGCCCAAGAAGTAGTGTAATCGGCCAAGATTGCGAATGGAGAATTCACTTCCCAGTTGCTCAAGCAATCTGCCTACAAAGCAAGCATCATTGCCTGTTAGCAAAATATCATCTACATAAATGAGTCCATAGATACTGATAGAATCCTTGCGATAAATCATTATGGAAGTATCGGCCCGGGAGATAAGAAACCCAAGGCTTTGAAGAAAATCACTGAGCCTACGATACCAAGCACGAGGTGCTTGCTTCAGACCATATAAAGATCGATGAAGACGACAGACATAATTTGGATGATCTTTGGAAACAAACCCCTGCGGTTGTTGCATATAGACCTCCTCGGTGAGATTTGTTGGGCCCGGTGGCACTATCTTGCGGAAATAATAACACCTCACAAGGAAATAAACAAGTGGAGGACAAAAAGAGATAAATGACACACAGTATTTAACGTGGTTCACCCAAACACCGGGCTACGTCCACAATCCCGATCCCACCGGAAAAACTTCCACTATAAAAATAGTAGGCTTACAAGAGAGACTTCCCTAAATTTTAGGGGTATAACAAACCTAGAGTTCTACCCAAAATAGTGCCCCACAAGGTGTTTCCCAAGTGTTTGTCAAAAATACCCCTAAGGTATTTTTTCTCACTATTTTGTCACTCCCTAATTTAAGAGGGGATTTGAGAAAATATTAAGGAATATTTTCTCCTAAATTTCTTCCCTCCCACACACTCTCTCTTTCACTCTCTTATTCACACTTGTTGTGAATATTGGGATGATTTGAAGAGAAGAATTGGTGCCTATTTATAGGCATGTTGGCAGGGACTAATCTGCAACAAAACTAGCTTGCAGGGACTAAACTGAAAAACTTCCAACTCCACTAGCTTAGTGCTCCATTAGCTTAGTGGGGTTGGTTTTCATTAATGCAAGTGGTGATCCCCCACAATTAGTGGAGGAACCACACACACTAACAATTCTCCCCCTTCCGACTACATGTTGGGGGGATCCACCAGTCCGGCAGCTTCACGGCAGTATTCAAACTTCCCTCTTGGAAGTGTCTTTGTCAGCATGTCAGATCCATTCTCTTCTGTATGGATCTTCTCGAGTTGTAATTGCTTCTTCTCTAGCACATCCCTGATCCAGTTGTATCTCACATCTATGTGTTTCGATCTGGAATGAAAAGAGGCATTCTTCGCAAGATGGATAGCACTCTGACTATCACAAAACAATTGGTAACTGTCTTGCGAAAAACCAAGTTCAGTTAAGAACTTCTTCATCCACAACAACTCCTTGCATGCTTCCGTTGCTGCAATGAACTCGGCTTCTGTAGTTGACAGAGCAACACACTTCTGTAACCTTGATTGCCATGACACAGCTCCCCCTGAAAAATTAATCAGGTATCCTGATGTAGATTTTCTGGAACTAACATCACCAGCCATATCTGCATCAGTGTATCCAACCAGCACCGGTTTGTCTTCTCCATAACATAAACACATTTTGGAGGTTCCTCGAAGATACCTGAAAATCCACTTGACAGCATTCCAATGCTCTTTTCCAGGATTAGAAAGGTATCGGCTCACCACTCCGACTGCGTGAGCAATGTCTGGTCGGGTACATACCATGGCATACATCAAGCTTCCCACTGCTGAGGCATATGGAATCCGCTCCATCTCTTTCTTCTCCTCATCCGTAGATGGACTCTGCTCAGGACTTAGTCTAAAGTAGTTAGCAAGAGGACAGCTGACTGCTTTAGCTTTATCCATGTTGAACCGTTGAAGTACCTTCTCTATGTACTTCTCTTGGGACAGCCATATCTTCTTGGCTTGTCGATCTCGAACAATTCTCATCCCGAGAATTTGTTTTGCTGGCCCCAAGTCTTTCATGGCGAAAAACTTGCTTAGCTGTGCTTTCAAGCTGTTGATTCTGGAAACATTCCGGCCAACAATCAGCATATCATCCACATAGAGCAATAGGATGATGAAGTCATCGTCAGAAAATTTCTGAACGAACACACAGTGGTCTGAAGTAGTCTTCTTGTATCCCTGTTGCCCCATCACAGACTCAAACTTCTTATACCACTGTCTTGGGGCTTGTTTTAAGCCGTAAAGGCTCTTCCTCAATCTACAAACGTAATCCTCTTTTCCTTTTCGCTGGAAACCCTCTGGCTGCTCCATGTATATTTCTTCTTCCAAATCACCATGTAGGAAGGCTGTTTTGACATCCATCTGCTCAACCTCCAGGTTAAGACTCGCAGCTAATCCCAGCACTGTGCGGATTGAGGTCATTTTCACCACTGGTGAGAAGATTTCATCAAAGTCAATCCCTTTCCTTTGACTGAAACCTTTGACAACTAATCTTGCTTTGAATCTTGGAAGTGGACTGTGCTCTTCATGCTTGATCCTGAACACCCACTTGTTTTTCAAAGCTCTCTTGCCTTTAGGCAGCTTCACCAGCTCAAATGTCTTGTTCTCATGCAAGGATTTCATCTCTTCTTGCAAGGCTTGAATCCACTTCTCCTTATGCTCATCACTAACAGCTTCATCATAGCTTTCTGGCTCTCCCCCATTAGTGAGTAATGAATACTCATTTGGAGAGTACCTAGTAGAGGGTTGCACGGCTCTTCCAGACCTTGTGCGATAAGGAGAATTACTTGATGGCGGAGGAGGGTCATCACTAGCTGCATCATCATCAGCTGCATCATCATTGCCATCATTCTCAATAGCATATGCTGGCTCATCTTCAACAGGAGCATCTGAAATTTCAGGATGAATATCCTGAACATCATCTCCAACTTGTCTCGGCGTCTCTGTAGGAGGTAGCTGAAACTCCTCTAGATCATCACTAGGCTTCTCTATTTTGTCAATGTCTTCTATGGTTTGATCCTCCATAAAGACAACATCTCGACTCCTGATAAGCTTCTTCTCTACTGGATCATAAAGCCTATAGCCAAACATGTCTTGACCATAACCGATGAATACACACTGTCTTGTCTTGGCATCTAGTTTGCTTCTTTCATCCTTGGGGATGTGAACATGAGCTTTACACCCAAATACTCGTAGGTGATCATAGGAAATGTCCCTTCCTGACCACACCTTCTCTGGAGCCTCATTCTGAAGAGGAACACAAGGTGAATGGTTCAACACATAAGCCGCTGTAAGTAGTGCTTCACCCCAAAAGACCTGTGGTAACTTCGAGTGAGAGAGTAAGCATCTTGTTCTCTCAATCAAAGTTCTGTTCATCCTCTCAGCTAAGCCATTCAATTGTGGAGTTTTGGGTGGAGTAAACTGATGCCGAATACCATGCTCTTTGCAGTAAGCATCAAATGGACCTATGTATTCACCGCCATTATCTGTCCGGATGCACTTCAGCTTCTTTCCTGTCTCCCTTTCCACCATAGTTAGAAACTGCTTGAAGACTGACAACACTTGATCTTTAGACTTCAATGTGTAAGCCCAGGTTTTCCGTGAGTGATCATCAATGAAGGTCACAAAATACTGGGCACCACCAAGGGACTTGTTGAAAGGCCCGCACAGATCTGAGTGTACCAGTTCTAGCACATCTTTCTTTCTAGAAGGAGGAAAGCTCTTGAAAGAAACTCTATTTTGTTTGCCAGCTAGACAGTGACTGCACTTCTTTAGCTGGATTTGATTCAATCCTGACAGAACATTCTTCTTAACCAGCTTCACCATTGACTTCTCACCCATGTGTCCAAGGCGTCTGTGCCACAGCTGAACTTGGCTGTCGTTCTCCACAACATTTACATCATGCTGAGGAACCTTTGCCTGGGTCACGTACAACTTTGACACCTTTGTACCTCGTGCCACTACTAACGAGCCTTTGGTGAGCTTCCATTGACCATTGTAGAAGGTATTACAAAAACCTTCCTCGTCTAGCTTATCAACAGAGATCAGATTCAGACGCATATCTGGAATATGCCTGACATCCTTCAAAAGCAGCTTCATCCCGTTCATGGTCTCTAGGCAAACATCTCCTTTGCCGACGACCATTGAAAATTTATCATTTCCCATTCTTACAGTCCCAAAATTACCAGGAGTGTAAGAAGAGAAGAGTTCTCTTCGTGGTGTAGCATGAACAGTAGCACCACTATCAACTACCCAGCTTGTCTCCTGGATAGTAAGGTTGATGATATCATCATCACAAACTACATTGAACTCTCCGAGAGAATTCGCTTCATCATCACTGCTTTCTTCTTTCTTCACATCTTTGCCTTTGTTCTTCTTCTGGTCCTTTTTGAACTGTCGGCAGAATCTCTTGATGTGGCCCTTCTTCTTGCAGTAATGGCACTCAACATTGGCAAATTTGTTGGACTTTCCTCTGCTCTTGTCTCGGTTGCTTTGACTCTTGTTTTGACTTCTCCCCCTCGTCACTGTAGCCAAAACCTCTGACTGTGAAGAAGACGAGCCTTGTGTTCTTCGTCTCATCTCTTCATTCAGAATGCCACTTTTGACGGTTGCCATACTCACGACACCGTTAGGTGCAGAGTTTGTGATTGAAACCTTCAAGGTTTCCCACGAATCTGGGAGTGTCGCCAAGACCATAAGAGCAAGCACCTCATCGTCGAATTTTATCCCCATGCTAGACAGTTGGTCCACGATTCCTTGCATCTCATTAAGGTGATCTGCAACCATTTTGCCTTCCTGGTATTTTACTTGCATCAACTTCGTCAAGTAAAATAGCTTGTTGTTCCCTGTCTTTGAGGCATATAATTCTTCGAGCTTCTCCCACAACGTTCTAGCATGCTCAATGCCAGAAACGTGGTTGTAAACATTATTCTCAACAAATTGCCGTATATAGCCGCAGACTTGGATGTGTTCAAACTCCCACTCCTCGTCTGACTTATCTTCAGGCTTTACCGTACTGAACACCGGTAAATGCATCTTCGTCACGAATAGGAGATCCTTCATCTTGTTTCTCCATAAGTGGTAATTTGTGCCATCAAGGGTGATCATCTTGTTTATCCTCGCCTCCATCTGGATCAAAGACTGACTAGCTCCTCGATCTAGGAAAATCCTTGCGGTGAATAGTGCCCGTACAAGTAGTGAATTGAACTGATTCGATAATTCCCAGGAAAGATGGCCTAGCCGATCTCCTAAGACAGAATTATCATTCCAAGATAAATCCCCAGGAAAGACTGGAGGAACAAAGGTTCACTTAAAACCCAGTCTCCTAGACAGGATTCACTTGCACAGTGTATTAATTCACAACCTTGCACTTGACAAAGCACAAACCTTCTGCTCCGCTACCAGTTGTTGGGCCCGGTGGCACTATCTTGCGGAAATAATATCACCTCACAAGGAAATAAACAAGTGGAGGACAAAAAGAGATAAATGACACACAGTATTTAACGTGGTTCACCCAAACACCGGGCTACGTCCACAATCCCGATCCCACCGGAAAAACTTCCACTATAAAAATAGTAGGCTTACAAGAGAGACTTCCCTAAATTTTAGGGGTATAACAAACCTAGAGTTCTACCCAAAATAGTGCCCCACAAGGTGTTTCCCAAGTGTTTGTCAAAAATACCCCTAAGGTATTTTTTCTCACTATTTTGTCACTCCCTAATTTAAGAAGAGAATTTTTCTCCTCAATTTTTCTTCCCTCCCACACACTCTTTCTTTCACTCTCTTATTCACACTTGTTGTGAATGTTGGGATGATTTTGAAGAGCAAATGAGGAGCCTATTTATAGGCACTCCGCAGGGACCAAATTGCAAGATTTTACAACTATAGGGACCAACTTGCAAAGCTCCACTAACTGCTCCACTAATAGCAATTAGTGCTCCATTTAATGCTAGTGGTGGGCCCCACAATGAGGAGGAACCCACTCACCAACAAGATTACCATGAAGAAAGGCATTGCTCACATCAAGTTGATGTATTGGCCAATTGTTGGACAGAGCATGAGCAAGAACTACTCGAATAGTAGTGGGTTTGATGACCGGGCTGAACACCTCCTTATAATCAATTCCTTCGCGTTGATGGAAACCTTTGGCAACTAGTCGAGCCTTGTAGCGTTCAACACTCCCATCTGCCTTCCTTTTAAGTCTGTATACCCATTTATTACCTACTACATTCATGGCATCAGAGTATGGGACAAGTGTCCATGTATGATTCTTAACCAAGGCATTGACCTCATCTTGCATGGCATCACACCACGCCTTAAACTTTACTGCGTCAGTATAGGACACCGGCTCAGTTGTTGGTGGTTCCTGTTTTTGGACAGAGTAATTTGAGGGAGAGTATTTGGCCGGTGGTTTGATATTTATGCGCAAGGATCGATGAGGAGGTGGCGGTGAAAGGGATTGAGAGGATTCAGAGGACAATTGTTCTTGTGGGGAAGATGAGTGTGGCTGACGAATACTAGATTCAGTGTATATGAGAGTTCGACGCAAGGGTAATTGTGACATCGTAGAAGGGAGCGTGTGCTGACTGGACTCTGGTGTTTGGTGCAGTGAGGTGACAGTCATGGGCTCAGTGGAAGAGTGATGATGTTGTGGAGTGGATAAGGAAGAAGTAGTATGAGTACATGTGTTATTTGTCGTTGCCGGGAAGAAGACTGACAAGGGAACCGAAACCCAAGTGTCTTGAGCAGATGGTGGCGTTTGAAAATCCTGTGGGAAGCTTGCAAATGGAAAAATATTCTCAAAAAATCTAACATGCCGTGCAATATACAATCGTTTTGTTGTATAATCTAAGCAACGATACCCATGATACAATGAGTTGTAACCTAAAAAGATGCATGGCTTGGACCTGTAGTCAAGTTTATGTTGATTATACGGACGCAAGTAAGGATAACATAAGCACCCCAACACACGCAAAAAACTATAATCGGGTGAATGATTGTATAGGAGCTCATATGGGGTTTTATTGGCAAGAATCTTTGTAGGCATGCGATTTATCAAAAATACCGTTGTTTCAAAAACAAAATTCCAATACTGAAAAGGAATTTTAGTTGTGGCCATCAACGTCAAACTTGTTTCAACAATGTGCCTATAACGTCGGTCAATGGATCCCTGTTGCTCATGTGTATGGGGGCACATGATGCGATGCTTAATTCCATTGGCATTAAAAAATTTGTGTAGTTTCCTATACTCTCCCCCCCCCCCCCTCCCCCTCCCCAATCCGTTTGGATTGACTTGATCTTGCTGGAAAATTGGCGTTTAACTTGCTTTTGAAATAAAAGAAACATGGTGTATGCATCAGACTTGCGTTTTAGCGGAAAATACCACATGAATTTGGTGTAATCATCAAGAAAGACAATATAATATTTAAAACCATCAGCACTGGCATAAGGGGAGGGTCCCAAACATCACTAAAAATCAAATCTAAAGGTACAAAAGAACGATGAAAACTAGAATTCAAATGAAGTTTACTAGACTTGCCTAACGGACAAGCCAAACAGGATGACCTACCTGAACTATGCGTGACTGAAAAAGGAAATAGCTTCATTATTTGTTGCTGAACTTGTTGATGGGGATGACCAAGACGACGATGCCACACATCTGCTCCAACCCGGACAGCCGACATGACAATACGAGGTGAGGCAATATGTTGAGGCAAGAAGACATATAGTCCTTGGTGACCTGATCCTTGACAAAGAAGTGGTCAGGATGAAACTCAAAAAACACGTGATTATTTTTAGTGAATTGTTATACGGACAAAAGGGATTTGTTTATTTGAGGGACATGAAGAGCATTTTTAACAAAAAGAGGACATGAAGACAAGAAGGGTGAGGAATTACCAATACCAGAGATGGCAAGATCGGTGCCATTGCCAACTTGAACTGAGTCAGTGCCCGGATACTCGCAGTAATTAGTGAGACTATAGTGATCAAGAGTCACATGGTGACTTGCCCTAGTGTCGGGATACCATGGATAAGCAGGATATGATGGAGAGACAGTATTAACAGAAGGAGGGGGAGAATTGTACCGATGGTAGCAATTCTGGGCAGTGTGCCCAACTTTGCTGCAGATTTGACACCATGGTCGATTGCCATCAAAATTTCCACCTCGAGGAGAACGATTATCATAATAGTTGCCTCGGCCTCTTCTGCTGCCACCACGTCCTCGCCGCCCGCCACCACGATCGCCACGCTGCGAAGGTGCACACTGTTGTCGTTGAACAGTGTTCGCAGTGGGCATGACAGCAACATCTTTTACCGACTCGGCAGGAGGGGAGGACTCTAAGGATAGGGTCTTCATGGGGTCATTGTTGAGGAACTCATAGCTCATCAGTGCCCCTTGAAGTTCAGGAAAAGACATAGGCTCTGATTTTGCAGTGATTGTGGTGGCAAAGGTCTTGAGATCAGGTTGAAGCCCCCGATCAAGTGGATCTGGAAATCGGTGGGGGCAAGGGCTTGACCACTCGCTGCCAACTCATCAGACAATCGCTTGACGCGATTGAGATACTGCTGCACTGGTTCATCTGGCTTCTGAGAAATCTGCTGAAGAGCAGTATGAATACCATACGACGAGCCTGATTCGAGGAGGCAAGGGAGGATTCAAGTACATCCCATACCGCTAACAACAGTAGGGAACACTTCAACAGAGAGAGACGACGTGATGCTGTTAGTGTAATATGCCCAAAAGCCAATCATGGATGATTATTTGTAGTCACGTATACACATTAAGGTTATTCCAATAAGTATCGTTTATGAGATAAATGCTTGCACATACTTATAACCCTAGAATATTTCATATTCTTAAATGTCCCTAGTCGATTATTATTACGGATGGGTTGTAATAATAAATTAAGACTAGCGTATGTTGAGAATTGCATATGTGATATGAATTCTACATACGGGTACAAGTTGGAGAACTTGTGGACTGGACCGACCCACATAAGAACCCTACATGGAACGTTATATGTATGTCATTAGTGGTTCTTATAGATGTATTGTCCTCCGACCTGAGATCATCAAGGTATCCAACATATGAATCATGTACTTTGATATTATTCCTTGTCATCCGTAACTGGGTGGACATAAGGGTAATCATTGGGTATATGATGATTATGTAGTGGGTTTTGATTGATCAAGAGGGGATTCGTCCGACCCATATAACGGGTATATTATCGGATGGTTTCTTGATAGAGTTGAACTGTTGAATGCATGGCCATGCTCGGATTAGGTGATATGGTGATATCACGGGTATCCGTTTTATACAGTTAACTCGGGGATCAAGAAACATAGATTAAACATATACGAGATTGACATATTCCATGTCTCGTATTTGATCTTGATAATGGGACGAAGGGACGATGACATATTCCGAGGCATAAAGAATCAGTACTGATCTTGTCGTTCGGGTAGCAATGATGTGTTGCTAGACGCCGCTCTTTGCTTATATTGTAAAAATGAGATTTTACAATTATTGTCGGACGTTACAAGTGCCTACAGGGTCACACACATAGAACCGTTGATTCGAGCAGGTGGTTGAACCGTGGTTGGACCGGTTTGTGGTTGGACCATGGTTGAACCAGTGTCGGTTTTGGATCAATAATTATCTGAATTATTGATCAGACATGTTGAGTTAGTGTGTTTAGTCTGATTGTGCTTAGTGGAAGCATTAGTGATGAGCATAGGTCCACCTTGTTAGCCATATTGTCATTATCTTATTGGCACTATGTCTAAGCATTAGTGATCAGATCACTCTTTCTGCACCTCTCACGTTTTTGCATCAATTTTCAGACTTCTTCATCACTCTCTCAACCTTTGTTCTTCTTTGTGAAAGAAGAAACATCAAAAAACACCACAACCATACAAGCTCCCGTTTTCTGCTGCTAGCACCCAGTCCGGGAGTGCTCGGAAGTTGGATCGTGAGACGACTCCACCTTGATCACGGTTCGTGTGGATACTGTAGAGGAGCCAGGCCGTTGTCTAGCTCTTGTTGATTCCATACACAAGTTGGGTGAAAGATCCTAATCTTCCAGGTATGTAAAAATTATTATACGGTTAGCATGCTTCACTTGGTTCTTGGTTAGTTTCCCTTTTGCTTCCGCTGCATATTTTGCTTGTTGTGCATATTATGAATGTCATAATAGCTCTAGGGAAACTTACAGTGGTAGCGGAGCCTTCTTGTGAAGCTCTAAACCGTATAGGTGATGCATATGTGATATGATCATCTTAGCATGTGTAGGAATCATTTTGTGTAAGAGATATGCTAAGTGATTTTGAACATGATGTGTTTGTGTATTGTCAAAAAATATGCTGAGTTTGTTTTGGTGTATGAAGTTAGCCATACAAATTTATGCATATGTTTGATATGTTTTAGTAGATGTACATGATATGTTCTATGTGGTAAAGCATGATCATGTCTTATTGTCTTCAATTGTGTATATATGATGCATAAGTTGTTGAGGTTGATTTGTCAAAAGTGTTTTGACAACAAGCACTTGATTGGTATGAGATATCAATCAAGATGTTTATGGCAGTAGGTCGAAGGGTTCGACTAAGAAAAACCGAGTGTCGGTTTGTGTATCGGACGATTGTCGTTCAAGCAAGTTTAGGCCATAACATCGATGTTGGTGTGACCAACATCGATGTTGGCATGAGGATTGGCCTTGGCAGAACCTTCATAACATCGATGTTGTGAGACAAACATCGATGTTTTGATGAAGTGTGCCTCGGCCGAATCACAACAACATCGATGTTTTGTGACCAACATCGATGTTCTCATGCAACTACTCAACCACATCGATGTTTAAGTGTTAAACATCGATGTTATTTGAGCTCGGCCAAGTTGGTGTGATTTTCCAGAATTCAAATACCATCGATGTTGAAGTTCCAACATCGATGTTATTGGGTTCCAGGAGTTCAAACATCGATGTTTAAGTACAACATCGATGTTGTAATGCTACTGTCAAATCTTGAACTTTCAAGTACTCAAAACATCGATGTTTAAGTGTTCAACATCGATGTTCTTGAGCTACTACCAAATGGTTTGGAGTTCAAGCACTCAAACATCGATGTTTAGGTGTCAACATCGATGTTTTGTGGCTTTGGCATCCTCCAACATCGATGTTTGATGGTCAACATCGATGTTCTGAGGGTTCGGCAATCTCCAACATCGATGTTTGACTGTCAACATCGATGTTTTGTGGATTCGCAAACTTCAAACATCGATGTTGAAGAGTTCAACATCGATGTTGTGAAGACCAGTAACTTCAACAGCGAATTCGGGGAAGCAGATGGCCGAATTGGTGTCTGGCCTGAACAGCAAAGTTGTAGCACTACTTCTTAGCTTTCCAGGGACACCAAGTTTGCACAAATCCGAGCTCTACAGCTCTGGATATGGCCGAAATTCTAAGTGCTGCCAAGTAGTTGGGAGAATCAGATTCTCAAAACATTGATGTTTAAGTTAGACATCGATATTCACATGTATTTGGTTTCCAAACTTACATGACATCAATGTATGATTTATCAAGAACAAGCATTTGATGTGCTGGAATTATATGTTGATGAAAAATATTAAGTTCTTAGTTGCCTTCTATGATAAGCACTCATCAAGCTTAAGATCAACAATTGGTAGTTCTCTGGCAAAGCAAGGTGCCATTGTTTATCCTAAGAAGGTGCGAGTGGATAATTGTAATATCTCGACTGCTTATTGTGGGTTTGGACTTAACTAGGTTATCTTAATAGGATTAAGGACCTAGAGGCAAGGGTTGAGCAAGTCTATAAGATAGATATGGACAAGGTGTTGTTCACTCAACTATCCAAGAGTTACATAGAGATGTAATTGACAAGAGTTGTCTACCTAAATAGCTATGATATAGGTGATCAGCCCTCGCTGACTTATGTTGTAGTGAAATATGGATCTTGGCCTACTTATATAATTGTCTTGATTTATGTAGTAGGAGCACATTTAATAGAATTCCTTATTAAATGATTTATATGCATGACTATTACTTGTGTGAGTTGATCATTGTTGTAGAATTACCATAGCACAAAACACTAGCATTTATTATTGCGATTGGTCCTTGAGTAGGACAAGCTGAATGGGAATAGTTTCCTAGAGTGGCATCACATTTTGAGGATAGTCTTCAAACAAGAAAAATTTGTATGTCCTTGAAGGGCCTGTTCTTAATGAATTGACGCCTAATGCTTCTAGGGGCAGAAGTAGATGCTTGTGAGAAGCATGTTGATGATGCATTAGATGTTGCATGCCTTATGCTAATTGCCATGGACTCTGAGCTTCAGAAGCAAGATGAGAACATGTGGGCGCTCGATATGATCAAACACCTGAAAATGCTCTGAGGAGAGCAAGTAAGGCATGGGAGGTACGAGACCTCTAAAGCATTGTTCCAATGCAAAATGGCTGAGTTATCACCCGTTAGACCTCATGTGCTTAAGATGTTTAGATACATTAAGAGCCCTGAGGGTCTTGGTTTCCTTGGAGAAGGAAAGGGTAAAGCAAAGTTTGAGAAGAAGAAGAAATGTACCAAAAGGTTTGGTGCATGTGCATCTTCTTGTTCTCATGTGCTGAAACCCAACGGTGGTGTTGCTAAGGTAGGAAATTGTTTCCGTTGCAACAAACCAGGCCATTAGAAGCGAAACTGCCCTGTTTACCTTGAAGAGGTAAAGAAGCAAAAGGGAAGTGAGACTTCCGCTTCAGGTATTTTGTTATAGAGGCTTATATCTCTACCTCTGCCTCATGGGTATTAAATACCAGATGTGGTTCTCACATTTGTAGAAATGTGTAGGAACTGAGAAAGAGTGGGAGATTGGCTAAGGATGAGATAGACCTACGCACCGTATTGAAGAAAGAATTGCTACATTAGCCGTAGGGATTTTCTTTCTATTCTTACCTAGCATTTTGGTTTTAGAACTATACAATTGCTATTATGTACCTACCATAAGCAGAAATTTGATTTCTGTGTCTTGTATGGACAAGAAAAGTTTTATTGAGAATAAAGAACAATTGTTGTTCTATTTATTTCAATGAAATTGATTATGATGGTGCATTTTAAACGATGGTTTGTATGTTCTAAACCTAGTAATGCCTATCTATAACATTAATACGAAGAAGGTTAGATTACATGATTCTAGTGAAACCTATCTCTGGCATAGTCGTTTTGCCCATATAAACGAGACTCGTATTCCTAAACTCCATAAAGTTGGATTTTTAGACTCATTTGATTTTGAATCATATGAGACATGTGAGTCATGTTTGTTAGGCAAAATGACTAAGGCTCCTTTTAAGGGTAAAGGTGAAGAGCCTCGGACTTGCTAGGTCTAATACATACTGATGTATGCGGACCAATGTCTTCACAGGCAAGAGATGGTTTTCAATACTTCATTACATTTACTAATGACATCAGTAGATACGGCTAAGTGTATCTAATGAGACACAAGTCGGAGTCCTTTGAAAAGTTCAAAGAATTTAAGAATGAAGTACAGAATCAACTCGGAAAAGTATTAAGATGCTTCGATCAGATCGAGGTGGTGAATACTTAGACCGAGACTTTCTTGACTATCTAAAGAGTTATGGTATAGTATCACAACTTACTCCACCGGGTATGCCTCCATGGTATGGAGAATCCAAAAGGAAGAACAGAACCTTGTTAGACATGGTTCGTTCTATGATGAGTCAAGCTGACCTTCCTTCTTCCTTTTAGGGACATGCATTATTGAGTGCTGCATTTACCTTAACCGTGTTCCATCTAATCGGATGGATAGACACCATATGAGAAATGGATTGGGAAGCGTCCCAATTTGTCTTTTATGAGGATTTAGGGTTGTGAGGCTTACGTGAGACGTTAAGCATCAGATAAACTCGACCCTAAATCCGACAAGTGCCTTTTGTATGATACCTTAAAGGGTATTGTTTCTATAATCCCATAGAGCACAAAGTGTTTGTGGCTCGGAATGCTATTTTTCTAGAAAGAATGTCTATTTCTAGAAGAATTAGTGGGAGGATAATAGAACTCGAAGAAGTTCGAGATAAAGAGGCTGAGATGGAACAAGAACAGGAACCACAAAGTGTTGTGGACGAGAATCTTGTTCTTGTAACACATGGACCGCATAGGTCGGATAGGATTCGGCATGAGCCCGAGAGATATGGATTTCTCGTGACTCATACCGGAGACGTGATGCTCATAGATGAGGATGAGCCCACTTTCTATCAGCTGGCCATTATGGGTCCGGACTCCAGGATGTGGCTAGAAGCCATGAATTCGGAAATGGAATCCATGTATCAAAACAAGGTATGGACCTTGTTTGATCCACCTGAAAGGGTAAAACCTATAGGGTGCAAATGGGTCTTTGTGAAAGACCGACATGGATGGTAATGTGATTACCTTTAAAGGGCAATTGGTTGCGGAAGGTTTCAAGCAAGTTCATAGTATTGACTATGGTGAAACTTTCTCACCAGTCGCCATGGTTAAATCCATCCGGATTCTATTGGCTATAGCTGCATACCATGATTATGAGATTTGGTATGTAATTTGCAAAGGTCCATTTGTGGACTAAGGCGGACTTCTAGGAGTTGGAATCTTCGTTTTTAATGATGTAATCAAAGAATTTGGTTTCATTAAAAGTGAAGATGATTTATGTGTTTACAAGAAGGTTAGTGGGAGCACTATAGTTTTCTTATTGTTGTATATTGACGACATTCCACTTATTGGGAATTATATTCCGACACTACAGTCTGTAATGACTTGGATAGGAAAGAATTTCTCAATTAACGACTTAGGAGGAGCTATCCAAGTGTTAGGTATAAGGATCTATAGTGATAGATCCAAAAGGCTTCTCGGGCTAAGTCGGAGTACATATGTTAACAGGGTGCTAAAGGCGTTTAGCATGCAAGATTCCTAGAAGGTTTTCTTGCCCATGTCACATGGCATAGTTCTCTCAAAGAATCAATGTCCTAGTATGACTAGGGAGAGAAAGCGGATGAGTTAGATTCCTTATGCGTTTGCAGAAGGATCTATCATGTATGCCATATTATGTACTCGACCGAATGTCGCTTATGCTCTGAGTGTCACGAGCAGATGCCAATCTGATCCCGGTGAAAGTCACTGGACAGCAGTTATATATCCTTAAGTACTTGAGAAGCACTAAGGATGCATTCCTGGTTCACGGAAGCGTTAATGGGCTTGTTGTAAAGTGTTACAAAGATGCTAGCTTCCAAACAGACAGGGATGATTTTATATCGCAATCAGTTTATGTGTTTTGTCTTGGATGTGGCGTTGTTTGCTGGAAGAGTTCCAGGCAAGAAACAGTTGCCGATCTACAACTGTGGCTGTACAAAGTTCGGTTTGAGAACTATGTATCAGATCTTTTGACTGAGCCTCTCATACAGCGGAAGCATGATGGTCATGCTAGATCCACATGTATGAGATATATGGATGATTGGCTTTAGTGCAAGTGGGAGATTGTTAGTGTAATATGCCCAAAAGCCAATCATGGATGATTATTTGTAGTCACGTATACACATTGAGGTTATTCCAATAAGTATCGTTTATGAGATAAACGCTTGCACATACTTATAACCCTAGAATATTTCATATTCTTAAATGTCCCTAGTCGATTATTATTACGGATGGGTTGTAATAATAAATTAAGACTAGCGTATGTTGAGAATTGCATATGTGATATGAATTCTACATATGGGTACAAGTTGGAGAACTTGTGGACTAGACCTGAGATCGTCAAGGTATCCAACATATGAATCATGTACTTTGATATTATTCCTAGTCATCCGTAACTGGGTGGACATAAGGGTAATCATTGGGTATATGATGATTATGTAGTGGGTTTTGATTGATCAAGAGGGGATTCGTCCGACCCATATAACGGGTATATTATCGGATGGTTTCTTGATAGAGTTGAACTGTTGAATGCATGGCCATGCTCGGATTAGGTGATATGGTGATATCACGGGTTTCTCGTATTTGATCATGATAATGGGACGAAGGGACGATGACATATTCCGAGGCATAAAGAATCAGTACTGATCTTGTCGTTCGGGTAGCAATGATGTGTTGCTAGACGCCGCTCTTTGCTTATATTGTAAAAATGAGATTTTACAATTATTGTCGGACGTTACAAGTGCCTACAGGGTCACACACATAGAACCGTTGATTCGAGCAGGTGGTTGAACCGTGGTTGGACCGGTTTGTGGTTGGACCGTGGTTGGACCATGGTTGAACCAGGGTCGGTTTTGGATCAATAATTATCTGAATTATTGATCAGACATGTTGAGTTAGTGTGTTTGGTCTGATTGTGCTTAGTGGAAGCATTAGTGATGAGCATAGGTCCACCTTGTTGGCCATATTGTCATTATCTTATTGGCACTATGTCTAAGCATTAGTGATCAGATCACTCTTTCTGCACCTCTCACGTTTTTGCATCAATTTTCAGACCTCTTCATCACTCTCTCAACCTTTGTTCTTCTTTGTGAAAGAAGAAACATCAAAAACACCACAACCATACAAGCTCCCGTTTTCTGCTGCTAGCACCCAGTCCGGGAGTGCTCGGAAGTTGGATCGTGAGACGACTCCACCTTGATCACGGTTCGTGTGGATACCGTAGAGGAGCCAGGCCGTTGTCTAGCTCTTGTTGATTCCATACACAAGTTGGGTGAAAGATCCTAATCTTCCAGGTATGTAAAAATTGTTATACGGTTAGCATGCTTCACTTGGTTCTTGGTTAGTTTCCCTTTTGCTTCCGCTGCGTAATTTGCTTGTTGTGCATATTATGAATGTCATAATAGCTCTAGGGAAACTTACATATGCAACTCAGGATGGCCTGGTCTTGTTGCACCCAGCGTGCATACTCAGGATTTGGTGCAGCTATACCATTGTCTTGAAGAACAACAGCAGGAGGACATGGGAAAGTGCCTTTCACGTAGCCAAGAACGCCCTGTCCTGCAAGAAAAGGTTTGATCTGTGCCTTCCAGAAAACATAGTTGGTATGAGTTAACTGAAGAGAGACAGCATGGTGACAATTACTCAAGGATTGAATTGGAGCTGAAGAGAGACAGCATGGTGACAATTACTCAAGGATTGAATTGGAGCTGCAACAGGGGCGGCGATAGCAGAGTTCTTCATGCCTGAGGCCAAGCTTTCAGCTTAGGTTAGCTTTGGGTTGTTATCAGTGGACATGATGAGGATGAGAAGAACAAAGGAAGAAGAAATTGAGATCGTGCGGTTAAGCCTAGGGCTCCGCTACCATATAGAAATACAAGAGTTAGGGTTTTGAGAGTATAAATCAGGCACACCTTAACGTAATACCTGCAAGATGTATATATACTGATTCTGGTAGATACAAGATACATCTCCAAACAATATACAAATACATTGAAGTCTATCATGTGTGTGTGTCATCGTGTGCTACTTGGATTAGGGCACTGGTGTTTGTGCTTGAGTGTGCTACTGGCTAACATAATGGAAATTCATTCCCATTCCTTCTATAATGCCTACAGCAAAAATTTTATCAGAAATGTATGTCTTAATCTCCAAATAAACATCAATTAAAAATTAGAAAAATTGAAAGCAAGCTATAACCTTATTGGTTTTTCTTCATTGCTTTCCTATGTAATTATGTTTATTGATTTATCAATAAAAATCGATTAGCATAAAAAAAACCTTATTGGTTGTATACAATCGTCTTTTCTTTTTTTCCTTTTCTTATCGGTGGCTTATTATATGGCCCAAAAAAAATCTCACTCCGACCGTAACACCAACTTTTTTTACAAATATTAATTCTACAGCTGCAATTTGACCCTGTTAGAAACAGCGTTTTGCTAATGCCTCCTTGTCTCACACAGGTTTTGATATTGACAAACCGGACATTGATTCAAAATGACAACAAATCCGAGGTAAAAAGAAATCACTCCCGAAGCAAAAAGAAATGACTCAAAAAGAACAAATGTAAAGAGAAGAAGAGCACAAATTTGAAATGAAGAAGAGCACAAGATTTGAAGTGATCATCCAAGAAGAATTAAGAACTTAATTGTACAAGGTTAACACTCAAATTCTTCTAAGGTGTTAGCTCAAACATAATCAATTTTTCTCATGCATAGCATTCTTTTTATCAATCATAAAAATGGTTTTTGAGCACTAAACATCGATGTTGTGTTTCTACTCATCGATGTTCCAGCCTTCCAAAAGGTTTATCAAAAGCGGCAGTCGCTCACAACATCGATGTTGGCATCCCAAACATCGATATTCTCTTGACTGATTGCATTTCAAGATGTTTTGCAGAAACACTGTGCAAACATCAATGTTCACTTTTCAAACATCGATGTTCTACTGTTCAAACATCGATGTTCACAGTTTAAACATCGATGTTATACTGTTCATTGTCTTAAATTGTTTTGGCAGTGCTCCAAAACATCGATGTTCCCTTGGCAAACATCGATGTTTTATTTACCGTTGGAATCAATAATTCATATTTAATGGCAAAACATCGATGTTCCCTTGGTAAACATCGATGTTCTAGTGACCGTTAATCCAATAATTCATATTTACTGGCAGAACATTGATGTTTTAGTGACTGTTAGTCCAATAATTCATATTTACTGGCAGAACATCGATGTTCTGATTCTAAACATCGATGTTCAGCCGTTGTGGTCATAAACCTTTTTCAACTTCCCATGCTATTTTCTCTAAAGGTGTTTTGGATTGATTCCCCAACGGTCATATATGTTTTTAGACATATAAATAGAGATGTTACACCTCTGCTTATGATGAATCAACTCTTCATACATTATTCATTCATTGATACACATTCATATAAGTTTTATGAGCTAATATTCTTAAGAATTGAGAGAATTGCCTTATAGTGCTTAAATTGTTGCTCAATATCAACTCTTTGAGAGAAATTCTGTTTTGAGTGTTGTGAGTGTTGTTATACACTTGAAAGGAGGTTTGTTCCCTTGGTGTGATTCATAGGAAGAGGTTTTTCTTTCTGTGTGAGAAGTCTTGAAGTGAGGTATCTTCAAGCAAGTAAGTAGAGTTTCGTGTGACTTGAACTCTCAGGTTGTAAACGGTTTGTTAAGCACCGAAAGGTTAACGTAGATAGTGAAATCTTCGAGAGAGTCTCTCGGAGTACTGGATTAGCCACAACTTGTGTGTGTGAACTAGTATAAAAATTCGGTGTGGCCTTTCTCTCTTTTATTCCGCAATTATTTCCTGCAAGTTTTTGATTTGTCCATAAAACTCTATTTCCTCCCCCCCTCTCTAGCGTAGGGCATCTGCTCAAACTATTGGTAGCGGAGCCTAACTCTCTGAAAGACTTAACCGTTTGAGAGGAATCATCCATGGCTTCTTCAAGTAATGTGTATGCAGGAATCTTCGAAGGACAATCCACCGCTTTTTGATGGCACCAACTACACCTATTGGAAGGAGAGGATGAGAATCTTCATCCAAGCCAACAACTTTGCTCTTTGGCTAATTATGAAGAACGGAGAGCAAATTCCAACAAAGAAGGTTGGTAAAATCTCGGTGACAAAGACGGAGGCAGAGTACAATGCAAATGATATCAAGAAGGTGGAAAACAACGCCAAGGCTATAAACATGCTCTATTGTGCAGTCAACCCAGATGATTACCGCAAAATTTCATGCTGCAATACCGCCAAAGAGATGTGGGATAAGTTGGAAATTACATATGAAGGAACCGATCAAGTTCGTGAGGCCAAAATCGACTCTCTCACCGCAGAATATGAACTCTTTTGAATGAAGGAGAATGAGAGGATCGAAGAGATGTTTGATCGATTTTCAAAAATCGTAAACAACCTTCATGCTCTCAAGAAGGTCTACTCCGATAAGGACTTGATCAGAAAACTCCTTAGAAGCCTCACTCCCGAATGGCGTTCAAAAGCCGATGCAATTTATGAAAATATCGGGACTTCAAACACAACCATTAACGGGCTTAGAGGTAACCTTCTTACCTATGAAACTACTATTCTTAAACCCTCTTTGCAGGAACCAAAGAAGAAAAGTATAGCTCTGAAGGCTTCCTCATCCACATACCAAGAGCTCACCGACACTGACTCCAGTGAGGATGATCAAGAATTCGGACCTCTCATTTGGAAATTCCACAAGTTCATGCGAAAAAAACTTGAGAAGAAAGGAAGGAAGCAATCCGATCAGCTCAAATGCTATGGGTGCGGAAAAGCTGGGCATATCAAACCCAAGTGCCCTAAAGCAAAGAAAGGCAAGGAAAAGAAGCCCTAAAGAAGCAACGGGCGTATATGTCTTGGGGAGGTGATTCCGGTGAAGAGTCAACGACAACAAGGAAGAGGAGACAGCCAACCTTTGTCTCATGGCGCATGAAGAACCGCCGGAAGTGGTAAGTACTTCTCTCCCAAATGAAGACTTTACTTTTGAAGAATTACAAAATGCCTTTGAGGAACTATATGGGGAATTTGTGAGTGCCTCTAAAATCAACAAGGACTTAAAGAAACAACTTGCTATATTAGGAAAAGATGTTGATAAGTTGTCTAGTGATAATGAAAAACTTAAGGAAGAAAATAAGTTTTTTGAAAAGAAGAGTGCTAACAAAATCGAGAGCTCATCTAGGGAATGTTCATCATGTAACTCTTTAAAGGAACAAGTTGAAAAACTTGAAACCACCTTAAAGAAGTTCAACACCCCTCAAAAGAACTTGAACTCTATTTTAGATAACTTGCAATCTACTAGGCATGGATTAGGTTTCAAGAATGAACCTAGGAGGAAGAAATTGGAGCCTCAACCTAGGAAATTTAAAGCTCAAACAAAGGATAACAGGACTAGTAAAATAAACAAGCATAGTAAACCTAGTAATTATTATCAACCTAGGAGAATGCATAATCCAAATGTAATTTGCGATTATTGCAATAGAGTAGGACACATTACTCCTGTTTGTTTCACTAGACATAGGCATTGGGCACAAGAGGAAGCTCATTACCATTATGTCTCTAACACTAAAAGACCCAAGAAAGTTTGGGTACCAAAAACTTATTGAATTGCCTATGTAGGAGTGCTTGAAGGCATCAAGTGTACTTTGGTACCTTGATAGCGGATGCTCCAACATGAGAAGCATCCAAGTTATTATAAATAAGACATATTGAGTTTTTCAATAAATTGAGGAGTTCCCTCATGTAGTATTTGTGAAAATGATACTCGCTTGGCGAGAAAGGATTTTTATGTTTGCTTTGCAGGTAACCCTCACTTAGGCCAAAAGATAAGGGGAATAAGACTTGCCGAGTAAGCAAACATCGATATTCAGAAGCCAAACATCGATGTTTGATGAAGTTCAGCCTGCGCCAAAGTGGACTAGAGCCTGAAAACATCGATGTTCAGAGACCAACATCGATGTTTATTGAAGTTCAGCTTGCGTCAAATTGGACCAGAGGCTGAAAACATCGATGTTAGGGAGCTAAACATCGATGTTTAGTGTAGTACATGCTCAAAACTCTGACAAGATGCATACAACATTGATGTTCCGTATCAAAACATTGATGTTCAGGGAGTATCGCCTCTTTTGCTATTTTTTAATCATGTCTCTTCTATTCAATTTGCCACTGTTATTTTTTTTGCTAATGCCAAAAGGGGGAAGATTAAATAAGAGTATATGTATATGCATCAATTTAGGGGGAATCACGTTTTGACAAACGTAGGGGGAATTAACCTCATTTTGAATCCATACATTTGACATATACTCTTCTTGGTTTGTCATTATCAAAAAGGGGGAAATTGTTAGAAACAGTGTTTTGCTAATGCATCCTTGTCTCATACAGGTTTTGATATTGACAAACCGGACATTGATTCAAAATGACAACAAACCCGAGGCAAAAAGAAATCACTCCCGAAGCAAAAAGAAATGACTCAAAGAGAACAAATATAAAGAGAAGAAGAGCACAAGATTTGAAGTGATCATCCAAGAAGAATTAAGAACTTAATTGTACAAGGTTAACACTCAAATTCTTCTAAGGTGTTAGCTCAAACATAATCAATTTTTCTCATGCATAGCATTCTTTTTATCAATCATAAAAATGGTTTTTGAGCACTAAACATCGATTTTGTGTTTCTACACATCGATGTTCCTGCCTTCCAAAAGGTTTATCAAAAGCAGCAGTAGCTCACAACATCGATGTTGGCATCCCAAACATCGATATTCTCTTGACCGATTGCATTTCAAGATCTTTTGCAGAAACACTGTTCAAACATCGATGTTCACTTTTCAAACATCGATGTTCACAGTTTAAACATCGATGTTCTACTGTTCATTGTCTTAAATTGTTTTGGCAGTGCTCCAAAACATCGATGTTCCCTTGGCAAACATCGATGTTTTAGTGACCGTTGGACTCAATAATTCATATTTACTGGCAAAACATCGATGTTCCCTTGGTAAACATTGATGTTTTAGTGGCCATTAGTCCAATAATTCATATTTTACTGGCAGAACATCGATGTTCTGATTCTAAACATCGATGTTCAGCCGTTGTGGTCAGAAACCTTTTTCAACTTCCCATGCTATTTTCTCTAAAGGTGTTTTGAATTGATTCCCCAACGGTCATACATGTTTTTAGACATATAAATAGAGATGTTACACCTCTGCTTATTGTGAATCAACTCTCCATACATTATTCATTCATTGATACACATTCATACATGTTTTTATGAGCTAATATTCTTAAGAATTGAGAGAGTTGCCTTATAGTGCTTAAATTGTTGCTCAATATCCACTCTTTGAGAGAGTTTCTGTTTTGAGTGTTGTGAGTGTTGTTATACACTTGAAGGGAGGTTTGTTCCCTTGGTATGATTCATAGGAAGAGGTTTTTCTTTCTGTGTGAGAAGTCTTGAAGTGACGTATCTTCAAGCAAGTAAGTAGAGTTTCATGTGACTTGAACTCTCGGGTTGTAAACGGTTTGTTAAGCACCCGGAAGCTTAATGTAGATAGTGAAATCTTCGAGAGAGTCTCTCGGAGGACTGGATTAGCCACAACTTGTGTGTGTGAACCAGTATAAAAATTCGGTGTGGCCTTTCTCTCTTTCATTCCGCAATGATTTCCTACAAGTTTTTTATTTGTCCATAAAACGCTATTCACTCCCCCTCTAGCGTAGGGCATCTGTTCTAACAGACCCAAACTAGAACTTCTCCCATTAAATGCATCAATAATCTCGCAGTCATAGCATTACATACCTAAACTAAACTAACAACAATCATCCTGCAAAACTACTCTCCAAGTATTTCCCATTTGCCCTATACCAAGACTTCCACAATGAAGGAGAATAGAAAGTTATCCTTTGGCTATCCTGAAGAACTCAAAGAAGAAGGAGCCACTTCTATGCTGCTTGCTTCTCTAAGGTACCAAATACTTGATCAAGAAACTTGTTCTACTCTTGAAGAAACTGAAAAGTAGAGCTCTTCTGGATGTCCACAATGGAGAATTTGGAGATAATATGGTCAAAGAGACAAGAACCAATGCAGACATTGAAGAGGGTTTGACAGGATACTCTCGAGAGCAAATTTTGGTGCTGGTAAACATTTACAAGCCACCTAACATCCCTGCAGTCCCGGGTCTGGAAGGGCTAATAGGGAGGTGCAGCAAGCCATTGGAGAAGCAGTTGACTTCCACTGATGTGAGGAAAGACCAATGCAGGCTGTCCATGGACAAAGATCATGTGAGGAAGCACCTGATGCCTCTCCTGAAGGAGGGGGAGAGAACCCATGAAGGGATTGATGTGGTGACTTATGACAAGTACGGGAAGGGTTTTGATATGGTGTTCAAGGTTTGGCCATCAGGATGTGTGAATGTCCTGATTAAAGGGTGGAAGGCCTTCTTCCAGGAGCACAAGTTGCAGGAGCATAGAGATTTTGTTACTGTGTGGATGTTCGGGAGAAGAGACAATGATAAACTCTGCTTTGCGATCACTTGGAGGACCTTGCCGATCAATAAACCGTTGGATGTGGTCAAGAAGCCAAAAAAGAAGTGATCAATATATTATTTAAGTTTTGCAGTTTAGAGATCTCTTGCAGGGATAAATAGCCCTTTACGATTGGAAATTTGATATGTGAATACTGAATTGCTAAAAGTAATCGAATTTCTGTTGTGGTTTTGATACTCTTTATGATGATTATATATATGTCCATAGCAAAAGGTTTGTCTTTGCAACCAGCCCTGTGTACTTCCAAGCTGCAAATGTTGCTGTGATGCACAGAAGACATATAATCTGCTTAAGACTTCGACATGAACAAAGCCTAATCTGTAATTTTCATTGCATTTGTTGTTAATGATTAACACAGAGTAATGAAGAGACCAATCATGACTGTGCAGTCTGTCTCCAGTAGCTGAAGAATCAGTCAAGTAGCAAAAAATTGAGTCTTTAAGTTGAATGGTTCTTTATCTGTTAAAGGGGAAACTTCTCATGCTACCCCTGTATATTCAGTCTTATTTCCCAAGTCTCTCTCTTATTTTAAAGGTTTAGGACTTAATCCAGAAATGTCCAAAAGTTTAAGACTCATCATGTATTTTATCCACCAAACTTGGTCAGCTGGTGATTTTAATAATTGTTTCAAGATCAAGAAACACCTCAGAAACTTGGAGAAGAAGTTCTGTTGGGAAAGTTAATGATTGAATAAATAACAAAACAACATGAAAAGCACAAACTTTTCCAGAGTTACATATTCAAGGACGCAGGCAGCCATTTTGGCTGAAATATGGAAAACCAATGCAAAAGAAGTTCACACAAGTAGACATTGAACTTCTTTGTTGAAATCAATTAGCAAAGAATAAACACCATGCATATATATTAATTCACAACAGCACAATTTTTCCTGATCTCTCCTTGCTTGCCGGTAAGCACTTCGATCTGGCCCATCTTCTTCATTGATTCCGCAAAATCTTGTGCAAAAGAGTATCCATGCATGTGTGACTGAAGTCTGACATAGGCTTTTGTTTCAGAATCGTCGAGAAGAGCTGCATCAGATGGGAACAACCCTCTTCTTTTAGCCACAATGGTGTAGTAATGGTCGTCGAATGTTTTGAAGCTTCCGGGGTCCATCTCGGCAACTGTTTTGAGATCCCCAGGCTTACATTTCTTCTTCAGGTAAGCTGCATAGTTGGGGTCCAGCGAAGGGTCGGTGTCTCCTTTGCCTGTGAAATTGTACAGCCGAATTGCAACAACAAAGCAGTGTCCTATTCCAATGGTGTGACTCCCTGTGAAACAATGTGAATTAAGAACTTGAAGTTAATATATTTCTGCAATAATTAGATGGCCTTTCCTGTTCAAGAGAATCCAGATTATGGCCTACCTGATAGAACTACTAGATCTTTTACACTGAGACCCTTTGCAGCAAAATTTTGTTTGAGTGTGGTTATGTCAGCGAAAGGTGATGGTAGTTGTGCAAGAGCTTCCAATGAATTCGACACTCTTCCATCTCTACGACCTGTAGGAACATCCCAATATGGTCCACCAACCTGAAAGAAAATGATAGAGATATAAAGTTTAATGATGAGGCTAATTAATTAAGGTCAATGACTGCAAATTTGTTCAAGGCCAGTATCAATTTTATGGGATTATCAGGATGTTATACCATTAGAACAGCGTCTCTTGCAACCATGGCCAAGATATCAGCACAAGAAACTAAACCAGGGCACTTCTTTTCCACTGCAGATTTTATAGCATCAATTACATTGAACCCTCTCAATGTTTGGTTGGGGATTGCGGCTTTCTCAGCTTGATTTTTGGTAGTGGAATTTATCAGCACAGAGCCATCACATCCCTGCAATATAATGAAACTTGTGATCAGACATTAAGGAACCTGAGTAATTATGAAACTTACATCTCCAGAGTATGTTCTTTGGTATGGCCATCAGTTAATGCCACCTGGAATATTTTTGAGTAGGTGATAATTTATTTACATACATGAAGATGTAATAAACAACTTACTCTAACGAAGCAATCATGGAAATGCATTCTTAATAAAGGAGCAGCAAGAGTTTGGTCTCGAGAAATGTATCCGAAAAGAGTCCTATGCACAATGAGCTCCAAGTCGGGGCAGGTTTTCTTGTAGAACCCAAGTTGCAAACCATTTGCATTACTTAGGTCTAAGAAGAATGAAGCAAGAACAAGTTGAGAAAAGACAAGTGAAAGAAGAAGCTTTTGATTAGCCATCATTTCTGCTGGTTTTCCTTTTCCTTTTCTTCCTCCTTTTGGAAGCTGAGATAAGATGGTGCAGGCAAGAGCTTACAGCCCCTAGCTTTTATAGTTAAAGCCAGGTCCTTTGACATTTCAGTTGACAAACTGGCATTGAATTAACTATTGCTCATGACTATTTAAGGTTTGTTAGTGTCAGCTACTCTGCTCCTTGTTTAATTGTGAAACTCAGAAGCTGACAGGAAAATTGTTTGGAATTCTTCAACTGTTCCAATCTTTAATCTGAATCCTTCAACTGTTGTTGGTAAGGTTTTTGATAATCTATGTTATAGGGTTTCAAAGTTAGGAAAAGCTTGCAAGCAATCGTAGTACAGTTAACATATATGCATATAAGTGGAAAGATTGATAGGGTAGCACGTAGACTTAGTGTGCAAGCACTTGTTATAGTAAGGCAGGAAGATATATTACAATATGGTTGACCTCTACTTAAAATGCCTAAACTATGTGTTACCTAAAAGAAAGAATCTTGTAGTTAGTTAGTCCTGTCGAAAAATACAAGTTGCATAGACACATTCTCTTAATTATAATCAGTCGTCTTTGACAAAAAGGAAAAATATTAAGGATTGGAGATTCAATCTAACAGAGATATTGTTCTGAACTTTTGGAGTTTAATGGACCACCAACTTACACAGTGCATATAATTTAATGTTCCATTCTCTGGACAAAGTTTGACTCGGTTTTGTTCCCTGTAAGATGCAAAAGAAAATGCAACCGGCAGCCTTGCTTTGGTTGCTGTTTCTTGCCTCTGGCTGCCAATTGTTACTCCATGAACAAAGTATGCAACCGCCTCCAGTGCTATTGGAAGGTATGCCATTAAGAATACACAATAAACAAATTAGCTATTGGGAAGGCCACCCGGATTATGGGTCTGACAATGCTCGATTCTAGATTAGTGGTCTGAGATTGGTCCGGAAACCGGGAGCGAAATAATAAAATAAACACAGTCCCTGCCATTTGGCTTTCCACAGTTTCCTCAACAGCTTCCTGATGGTTGTCTCCTTGTGGTTCGACAGGATGTACAAATGATTTCCTCGAGAGTAGCAAATTGTGATCTGGGTTGGTTTTGGCTCTCATTCATATGTAAAAAACAAAAAGAAATACACATTTTTTTTGATAGAAAAAAAGAAATACACATTAAGCCAATGTAATAACTCTTCAACAATTCAATCTGAAAAACTAATAACTAATAAGATGCAACCTCTTAATTTGATTGCACAAGTATAATTCTTTTTCTGTGAAAAGTGTAGTTCCAGTTTGAAAAAAGTAATTTCTACTATATGGTTATATTCTTAATTAAAACAAGAACTGGTATTCTTATATTATTATTAATCCTATTTTTTTAATCAAACCCAGGTTGTTTACAACGTAAAGCCAAGGCCACTGAATTGTTACATAAGACTGCAAAATGATGGCACCTGAGTTTCATCTATACATCCAGAGTAGCCATATATATCATATATACACTACAAAATTACATCAACATCAGTAAGTTGCATAAACTAGTCACACATCAGGACACATGAACTGTTTGAAGATGCTTACAATCTCCTCAAGATGGGCAATAAGTTTGTCCCCTTGACATCGAACTTGATCAATTTGCCGGTCCGCGGCTTGTCTAGACTGATCTTCAGTCTCTAATCCTGTCATCTCCGAAACCTTTCCTTGAACAACAGAATGAATCATTCTTGCATCCTGAGCTAGTTTCTCCAGAATCATTTGCCAGTTTTGTTCTGCAGCAGCAGTTATTTTCCTTTTCTGTGGAGGGTTACTCCTACATTTTCCTTGCACGCCTGACCCCTGAGGCCTCTCTTGCACATGGCCTTTCCCGGGATTTGCTCGAGGGGCATCACTTGCATGGTTTGCGCCAGGCTTCTGATCACTGCTGCATACGTTGAAGGATTTTCCTCCAACACTAGTTTCCCCAGGCTGCTCCTCCTCTATCTGGATAACAGGAATTTTAGCATCACAAGATGTTAGAGGCTTCTCTTCCATGTGATTCTTTGGAGCTTCATGGATCATCTGAGGGTTTTCTGCTGCACTGCATTTCTCAAGTTCTTCTTCAGCACAGGCTTCTGATGGTGTGCTCTGCCATTTTCGTCTCTTAGACCCTAAGACAATTAGAATACAATAACACAGAGGTTAAGGGTTAACATCAGAAGAATAATAAGCTTAGTTAGTTTATTAACAAGCTTTCCCCCCTTGAAGCCACACAATCATCAATATAGCATCAATTGTGATTCTTTAAAAGCACAGCCATCTAAACTGTTGAAGCAACTAATGCATTTATATATGCTTTCTATATATTACAACTGTTCAATTTTAGTTTCCAGTCACTCAAATCAGGAAATCACTTGATTCTGGAACCATCCTATGTAATCAGATTCTATTGTTAACCCAGCAATGTAATGGCAAGAAAATAAAGCTACCAACTTCATTGCCTCAACATGAAAAAAATGAGATGAAATTAAAATATTTACAAATTGCAACCACATCTGAATTAAAAACAACAGAAAATGCCACATGAAAACGAGCAATTGAGAGGAGGTATATACCACTTTAAATTCGCATACAAGAGTAAGAAACATACCCAGTTTGTGATGATGAGTCTCTGCTTCGAGATCAGAATCGGAATCCTTATCAAGATATTCATCATTTACAGCCCTGACATAGTAGTCAATACTTTTAAACACTTGCTCATCCAAATCCTCAGGGAGCCCTAGCTCCACTCTCCTTCCACAGGGCAGACACCAGTAATCAGAATCCGTTCCCACGGGGACGGACGCGCAATGCCATTTCCTGACGGCATTGTATTCCGCGAGCAACGAGCTCCACTTGCTCCGGCACTGGTTCAGGGTGCGCCTCACGTCCATCCCCATGCAGTTGTCCACCACGATCCTCCATTTCTGGTGGGAAGACAGCTCATGCATGCAATCCTCTTCCACGGCCGCAACCTCGTTCACCAGAATCAGTGTCTCCTTCACAGTCCAGTCCGGAGGCACCCGCGAACGAGTTCGCGGAGCGCCTCCGGAGCCACCTCGGGTGCTGCTGCTGTTCTCTTCCTCCTCCTCCTCCTGCAGCTTCTGCCGCCGCCTTGTACGTTTGTTGGCTTTGGTTTGTGGCTCCATTTCTTGATTAGTAGCAAATGGAAGTTTCTTTAAGTTACAAGATTATTATTGCAAAGCTATTTGTTAACATATCTTATACATGCAACCAGATTAACACAGGGAGGGAGTGTAACAAATTGTTACTAACAATGGCAAATAATGAATTCAAGAAACTTATCCATGCATGCAGTATTTGAAGAAGAAACAAAAAAATTGTTAAATTAGCAGAAATAGATAGATATATTGGCTACTTCCTAACTAAAGACAGATTATAATGATGAAATTTGGAAGAGGAATTACCGGGGGAGTGAAGCTGAGGGTCTTTCTTGAATGTTGATTTTACTGTTTCCGGTGAAGAATTGAGAGGCTTTCACTTTCGGTGGGTGAAAGTGAAAATCTTCACCTGTGTCACAGCCTGTGACGCACGTCAACTTGCACTGCTGGCCAAGTGTATAGTAGCCTATTTGGGCCTCTTGTCCTATTTGGGCTTTCTGGGCCTCAGACTTTTCCATTAGAAGATGACAATATGATATTCATCCCTTTGGGCCTTCTATCCTGCATTGGTTGATCATTTAATTGATCCAACTGGTGCCTTTTCTTTTTTTTTTTTTTCCAGGATTCTTCAGGGTTATAACCTGCAATTCCTCTACCTGTTCATGTTTAAATACAACTGATGGATATATGATTTTTCCTAATTTGGGCCTTCAGCTTAATTTTTGTTACATTCCACAGGAACCGTGTCTCCTTTCCATCAAAGATTGTGCAAAGAGTTTTTATAGCTCAAGTGGTAATGAGGTCGGTCTTGAAAGTCTCGAGTTCTGAGTCCTAATCCATGCTTGTAGTCAGTAAAATCATAAAAATGTACGGAAATCTATAATTATACTCGGTTTGGTAATGTAGATTTTTCTGGGATTCGATTATTGGTGCAATGACATGGAGTAGTGCCAGGTATTCAGGAGTGAGTAATTATCCCACATTAGAAAGATAGAAGCTTAGACGGAGTTGCTCGGAATTACACAATGAGCTGTTTATGTCTTTGTGTAAGTTATTTCTTCCTTTGCTAGTATTATTAAAGCTTTTGTTAGTGAATGCTTAATTTGTTGTGATTTTTAGTTACTCGGCATTTTTATTGCTTGGCAAAGCAAGCAACAAATCTTACTTCTCTCTTTCAAAGAAATTAAAAGATAGTTTACTTGCATTTGATTGCTTAACCATTTACAGGACAGGTTAATATTACAGTTGCCAAGTTTTATGGTTCCTTTTTGTCTTTTTTCTTCTCTCTTCTTTAACTTTCCATTTTTTTTCTTGTATAGTAATCTCGATGACAAGGGGGAAAAGAAAAGGAAAAATTAAAAAAAAAAAGAAGAGAAGGAACAGAACAGTAATGATAGATTCACAGGCCGTGTACAGCTATAGTATAATCTTATATATATAGCACTATAAAACATGAAAAACTTGCATCAGTACAATAGTCAAGATTGACTGTTATTTAGCGCTGCAGTTCTTCACTAGCTGTTAATCCTTAGAGGTTGACCCAACTTCTGAAAACTCATAGAAGCTGAAATCCTGAAGATTGTAAATATCATCCAATATTGGCCAATGAGGTTGCTGCTCCTGTTGATCAGTTGGGAAGTGCTGAAGTCCATCCGGGAAGGTGGCGGCCGTTTCATCTGTGGATGCCGCGGCCTCGAAATCGGACGCCATTGACGCCATGCTCTCTTTGTCCTCCACAACAGCACACTCAAAGGATGGAAAATCCATTGCCATGGGTAGTAGTGTACTTCTTGCAGGGTACTGATGATTCTTGTTGCTGCTGGCATTGTCATCATCTTCTGTTGATGATGACTGAAGGGTGACCTTGGTATCTGATATTAGAAATCTTTGATGGGAGAGTGCATAGGGATTACCTGCGTGGGTTGATACATCACAGTTCTTGCAGAGTAATGCCCTGTCCTCCAAGCAGAAGACATACCCCTTCCTCTCCTGCATGCATGACTATCTCAGCATCACTTGAGGTATAGCTCGTTAGTTTTATAGGCTAATTAGAGAAAGGGCTAATTTAACACATACCTGACATGCATCACAGAGTGGAAGATGAGAAGGAGAGGAAGAAGAGCAATAGGTAGGGTGTTTGATGAAAAAGACACGTTGATGTTTCTGTGACACCTTATTAGCTGTGTGCACCTTTGCATCACAGTTACTGCATAGTACTGCTTCATCTGCACAGCAGAGAACCTCTGCTTCTGCCTTCTCGCATACATCGCATTGTATCTTCATCTTTTTCATCCTTGTTTTTATAATTTATGCACTTCTTCTTCTTCACTACCCTCCCATATATATGTATACAATTGGTAGGGACTGGTAAGTGCATGTTCTTATCTATATATATATATACACATTGTACCATGAGCACGACAAATCCTTTTCACCTACAAAGATAGCTAGAGGACAAAGTGGATTTTCGATTTAACGGGAAAGTAATGGACAGTGTGGGCAAGATCTGAGTGGATGAAGACATTGAATGTTGCTAGAACATCTAAGAAAAAAATCATGATCGCTCCTGTTCTTACAGTCCAGAAAACTCCAAACCAACTGTGAACATTTATGGTAAAGATATATCGTCTAGCTCAAGTAACAGTGACCCGTCTTCAGGGCAAAACCAAAAGCTCATGGTGGGTAATAGATTAGAACATATAGAGTGTCCATTTTTTGGTCTCCAAACGGTGTATTCCGGAGCTTCACCCGGACTAATCCGGGTTTGATCTGGACCGTGCACTTAGTTATGGTGGATAAGTCTCCTAATGGGGGATTTTCTGCATACACAAAAACTCAAATCCGAGACCTCGTTTACACATGCAGTCTTTCAAATGCTACTGCAAAATTCTTGAGCAAAAAAATAAAAACAGATACTTACTGTACTGAGAATTTGAATAGAAAATTACTGGATCATGATATTAAAGTTTAGTTTCCTAGGAAGATACATACTGATCTTTCCAATTCCTGTCCACTTTCGTTATAACCTGTGCCTATCTAGAATATTTGTGTAGTACATTGTAATGGCAATAACAGTGCCGCCAAGTTAAAGCAGTGCATGATATACTTCTATACAAAGCCAACTTGAACAACTAGAAGTGACATGCCATAACGAATAAATAAGCTTGAAGGGGACCGATACAAAATAATGTATAGGGCTCTGGAGCAGCTTGGATGTACTTGGAGGTCAAATCCCAGCTATAACTGGAACATCTTTATATGTCACCATAAATAATAATCTCCCTATCTCGAAGTGTTGCTTGTTTGTTTCCAACTTCGCTATTGTCAGTAAAATCGGCATGGGGCGATTTGGATGCTACCAGACAGACCTTACCATCTTCAAGCCATATCTTTTCTAGGATCTGTAGCTTCATTTCCAGAATATGCAAATGTCATCTTGAAATGTCTGCAACTTGACCCTTTGGTGGTCCTAAAAAGCATTATAGCACAATTTCTATATACCCGTTTCTACCTAAACCTTATGATTTAGGGAAAATGTAGTATATCTAAACATTGTAGCCAATGCTAGTTGGTTCACATTGGTGTAGTGAATAAAATTGAAATAAGTTATTTGCTATTTTTTTAAAAAAAAGTTAAAGGATTTATATGCCTTTGAAAGATGTATAATTTTAGTTTGGGAAAACTAGTACTTTCTATAAAGCTAACTACAAGAAACTAATAATTAACCTTGCCAAACATCTAGAATGTATTTTAAAATACCCTTTTTTTTGTCCATAATTAAAACAGCTAAAAAGTAGGAAAAATTAGGAGAACAAAACAAACATCCCCTTGTCTTGATGATATGATATTCTTGAAATCATATCATTTTTTTTTTACAAGGTTTCATCATATTTTACTCATTTTCCTCTTAAATTATATTTACTGGCATAATTTAACCCTGTGTAGGCCCCGTAAACAATAGTCCAGCCCAAGATTCAAACCCAAGATACATTGTCGAGTAATGTCCAGCCCATGTTGTCCTTCATATTACCAATAGTCCATCCAATCTCAATTTCTAAGCCCACTCCATTTCAATAAAAAAGAAACCAAAGCCCATAAGCTCAGTTTAACCGGAACCCTACTGTTTTTTCTTTTTCTGTTTTTTTCGTGTGCATATATATGCGCAAAACCAAGACACCCCGCTGTTTTCTCTTCTCCCTCCTTCTTCTTCTTCTTCATCTTCACACTCACATCGAAACAACCACCAACCTCGCGAGCTCATAAGCGCCGGGAATCGATTCAGCATACGGCGCAGGAGGTTCACCACGTACCACCGTTTACATTCACCGGAAGCTGCCACTCGCCGCCGCCGCCCTCTTCTTCCAATTTTCTGCCGAACCCTCTTTTGCTTTCAGGTGAATTGGTAAACCCCTCTCTCAATTTCTCTAATTTTTCTGTGTAGCTTCTTAACTCGGGTTTTCAGTTTATAGCTAGCTGTGTGTGAATAAAAGATCATCTCTTTACCCGTTTGGTGTTCAGCTTCATCTTTTTTTATTTTATTGATGCTTGTGAGCTACAGTGGAACAGGAAGATGGTCCTTTTTTAGAAAAAAGAGCTTGTTTGTGCAGCTTTGTCTTTGAGGTTGGATTTGGATTGTATTAAATTTAGGGGCGTGTTTGGTTGTGGTTTTGTTTCTCTTAGAGGATTAAATAGCTCTTACTTGTAGGAAACTGGTAGCAAGATGTTACATCTAGCATTAGGTTTGGTTATTATGTTAAAGCATGGCTCAGTTGGTCAATGATGTGAGATAAGAAAGGGCTAGTTCGCAATGCAAAATTTAGCATTTTACATGTTTTTTTCATTACTTGTTTTAGAATAATGAACAATAATATTATGACTTTCGTTTTATGAGTGTTTGTTTATTTTTTGATGTAAGAGTGTTTGTTTATTTGCTTTATGTGCTTCGCTTGTTGAGACTTTTGGCCTTGGGCAATGCTTTATTGCTGAGGTCACTTAGTTATGAAAAGTAGGGTCTCAATTCAAGTTCTTATGTGCATGTCTGGGTGCATTGGTTCAGCTACACGTTTAGTTGTGGTTTGTTGATTCTAAGTCTCCAGTTGTATAGGATATCATTATTGAGACTGGTCTGCTTGCTGAGTCCTGTGGTTTGTAATGAAACAGTATGTAATTATTTTGCATTAGTGGCATATCTTCACGCCTAACTTTATATGATGTTGTTTGGAGTTCCACACTTTAAAACTTTTTTTCCCCCTTCTGCAGGCCTGGAAATTCATTTGTGAGAAGATGAGTTTGCTCTCCAAACGTAACCCCCAACTTGCAGAAGGGGAAGGAGATGAAGTGGGTGGTGCGCTATCTGATTTGGTTGTATCAAGGACTAAGAAGAGGAGGAAGGATCAATTGGGAGCAGAAGAGGTGAAGGAAATGAAGAAGTTGGAGGACTTTTTATTTGGTTCTCTACAACCAGTTGAATTTGGGAAGGGTGGTAAAGATAATTATTTGGCTGAACCAGAAAAGGATGTTGAGGAGAATGGTGCTGCTACTTTCTTTTTGGACAATTCAGCAGGTACTCTAGAACCTTTATACTTTGAAAATGCGGAGTTGTCTGGGAGAGGAGAAAATGAAGAGGTAACAAAGCAAAGGAAAGCAGTCTGGTTTGATGAGGAGGAGGAAAAAACCCAAATTAATATCTCAGGGGTTAATAGGTTAAGGAAACTGCGCAAAGAGGAGGATGAGACTTTCATTTCTGGTTCAGAGTATGTTGCAAGAGCAAGGACTTACCACGCCAAGCTGAACCGAGGCACTGATTGGGCGCATCGAGATTCGAAGTCAAGAGGTGATGGCTTTTTGGACGACTCATCTTCAGATGAAGAAAATGGTGAAGTGGTGGTTCATGATCATGATGATAGTGATGCTTTAGGTAATATTCTTCGGTCTAATGAAGATCTCGTAGTGAAGAGCAAGGAAAAGTTATTGCCTGGCCTTCTTGAGTACTCGGGCCTTGGGGAAGCAAATAGAGAGGATATGTGTAAAAGCACTGTTACTTCAGTTCAGTTCCATCGGAATGGTCAGTTGCTACTTACTGCTGGATTGGATCGTAGGCTTAGGTTTTTTCAGATTGATGGGAAACGGAGTACCAAAATAGAGAGCATCTTCTTAGATGATTGTCCCATTCGAAAGGCTTCTTTCTTACCTAATGGTACACAAGTTATTATTGCAGGAAGGAGGAAATTTTTTTACTGTTTTGATGTAATGGAAGCTAAAGTTGATAGAATAGGTCCCCTTGTTGGTAGGGAGGAGAAGAGCCTGGAAGTATTTGAGGTTTCCCCTGATTCCAGTACAGTGGCTTTTGTGGGAAATGAAGGCTATATCTTGTTGGTATCAACCAAGACGAAAGAACTAATTGGAACACTAAAAATGAATGGAAATGCTCGTGCATTAGCTTTTGCTGACGATGGGAGGTACTTACTAAGCCATGGAGGTGATGGGCATGTCTACCACTGGGATTTAAGAACAAGGTCTTGCATCCATAAGGCTGTAGATGAGGGTTGTATTAATGGCACAGCGCTTTGCACTTCACCAAATGGTAAATTGTTTGCCACAGGTTCAGACAGTGGAATTGTGAATGTTTACAACAGAGAAAAGTTTATAGGTGGGGTGAAAACACCAATCAAGGCAATTGAGAATCTAACTACTAAAGTAGATTTTCTGAAATTTAACAATGATGCGCAGATACTGGCAATCTGTTCACACACTGGGAAAAGAAGTTTGAAGTTGATACATGTCCCATCATTTACTGCATTCTCCAACTGGCCCCCTGTTGGCAGGAATCCAAATAACAGCAGCATGCCTCATTACCCCTGGTGTTTGGATTTCAGCCCTGGTGGAGGGTTTATGGCTGTGGGTGATGCTACAGGAAAAGTATTGCTGTACAAGTTGCATCACTACCATCGTGCATGAATTTTGTGTTGTAAACAGACCAAGGGTATCCAAGTCTCTGAATGTTGCACCTCTTCCCCATTTTTCTTCATGCATCCAATTCCTTTTAGCATGACAAGATGGCAGCCGTTCCTCTTCCTGTTTTTGTATTCTGTTCTAGTTGCTCTGTTTTATCATGGTGATCAGCAATGGAGGACACAAATGTTTATCATTCTGAGCTGCTTGTGATTTTGCGATGCACTTGATAAGAATTTTGGCCTTCAGAATTTCCATAAGATATCAGCCAACTAAGTTTTATTTTCAGAATCACCTTCGCTACTTGCAGTAGCTTTTAGGTATGTATAATTAGTTATTTTGAGGAAGGTTTGCTGTAATGAAACACCTTCAAAAGTTTTGGATAATTTGCTTGGCGATGATGAGTCGATTCAGTGTTGATTCAGTGTTGACAATATTTTGCCATTGCTATCCTTGTGACCGACATTCTTTCTATTTTGTTCAACATGAGCCAGCCTATTCTTACATTTTCTCAATTTCATTTCTCGGAATCTTCCTTTACCTATTTTGGTGAGAGTGAGGATTGCAGTTTATATTTCGTATTCTTCAGAATCATTGACTTATTTTTACACTATTGGTTCCTCTATTAAATTATGGCTTGAATTCGCGTTGATTTCTGTTCTGTCCAGGTCGAGCTATTCAAGCAATAAAATCACCATAAGAAATAGAAAGGAAATTTGTCGAGACGTTTTCTGTTTATCAACTGGATTTAAGTGAATTCCCATATAGAGAAATCAGGTCCAATAACATATACCGATCAAGGGTTTTCAAATTTTGGGCAGTTTTACCTAGGGGTTAGTACACGTGCTTGACGCCTTTTTTTTTTTTTTAATTTCGAGACTGGAGACTCATACTATCCTTTAGACGTTCAAATATGATAGTGGAAAAAAAATTGACCCAAAACGAGTCCCGGACGAGAATTTATGGCCCTTTCTAAATTTACGGGAGTTTTCTCTAGGGATTAGTACACAGCCTTGATGCTATTTTTTTTTTTTTGAGTTTCAGGATAGGATTGGAGACTTATATTATTTGTTAGACAGTGTTTATGTATGATAGTGGAAAACAATTTGACCCAAAACGCGTCGCGGATGAGAAGTGATGACCCATTTCAAAAATTCGGCAGTTGGTTGGTACACGAGCTTAGGGGTTAATACACGAGTTTTTTTTATAATGTTTTAAATTTCGAGAAAAGATTGAAGAGTCACACTATCCTTCACACTGTATTCAAATTTGAAAATGGAAAAACATTTAGCGAGGAGTAACGGACAAGAAGTGTAAAATAAACTTTAATTTTCTTGTTTTTTGGATGCTATGTTGGTGTTCTTAGCTTTATTTCTATCCCTTATGTTCCTGAAAATTTAAAAAATTTCAGTAACGTTTGGTTTTTTTAAGTTATGTGATAATATGAAAACAATTTTATAAAACCAAAATTGACCATTAGTGTCATTGTAGTTAATTGATTTGCATACTAGGTTTGATCCAAAATCTTTTCTGAATCAATTTAAAATTACCCTCATCTGTCAAACTAAAATTGAAAATTTTTTATAAATCCCAAAAAATCTCTTAATACCCTATATATACTTGGTCATTCTCAACATGCTTTGTATTCTCCTGACCTCATTCTTTATTGTTATTTGTAAACACGGGACTTATGTTTCTGTTTCTATTTACATTTCATTCTAGGTTGTGTAATCCTAAGTTTTAGTTCAATATCTTTATTTTTTTATTAATTTACCAAAACCAATCATTCTAATAATATTATTTATTGTATGAATCAACTCAAAAGTCTAATTAAGCTAAGTTAGTATGTTATAAATATACAAAATTGAGATAATGTTGATTATTTTTATGATAAAATATAAAGTATGCGTGTATAAATTAGGAACTAAATTTCATGATTATGATTAGTTAGGTGCAAAATTTTAGTGGAGGAGGAAGAAAGGCAAAAAACTACATGTATAATGCAGATAAAGGTTGCTACCCAAAAATTACGCTGTCTCTTCATATGAAAATATTTTTTTTAAAATAAAATAATAAATATTAGCTTAGATAAGCTGATGTAAAAAGTAATTTGATTTGTAACAGCCCGGTTAAAATTTTTGATTTTTACCGGGACTGTAAAAGTCTTTTTACCGTGATTTACTGTTGAATTAATCTTGGGTAATTAATTCAAGGTAAATCGGGAGTCATTTTTCGAAACCGAGAGTTTTCCCGCGCTCGTGATTTTCCCGTGGATTTTTCGGGCCTAAGTTGGTATTTTTCGGGTCCCGGAATTCTCAGAAAAATCACACCGAAAAATAACTTAGTGGGTGTATCAGCTATTTTCTGGTCCGGTTTGGACACGGCCCAGCATAGTGGAGCCGCCCTCCCCTGTTACGCCTATGATTCCCTGATTTTCTTTTCCCGTGACCTGCTTTTCTTGCTTTCATTTCACGCACTTTCTGCCTTCTCCTGTCCCTGCAATCCACCCCTGTCTCACCTGCAACTCTCAAAACCTGCTAAGAAAAAAAAAAGAAAAGAGTGAAATAAACAAAACCAAACACAATAAACACAACACAACCACCGCCAACACCGTTACCGAGCCGACCGCCACCACTGCCACCAACAACCTTTCTCTTCCTCTCCCTTCCGCTCGCGTGCACCGGTCAGCCACCACCTGCTCATCGCACCGCCGCTGCGACCACGGCCGTGCCTTCACCTCGCGAGGGAGCCGACCGGACTTGACCCGCTTCCTGCCGTTGTTGCCTGTTCGCTCTCGTCACCTTGTCTCCGGCCTTCCTCACCGCCACCTCGCGCCTTCCTCACTGTCACCTAATCGGAGTCTTCCTCCAGTGCCACTACAGCCGGACGACGCCGCCATGACGAGCCCGAGCCCTCCTCGACCTGCTGCTGCCAACAGCGCCCATGACCGCCACCCGAGTCGTCACCACCACCACTCGCACCACCTGTGCCGAGCCGCCGCCTTGCATGCCTCCAGCTGCCGCCCGTCTGCTCACCTCGCCGCCTGCCGATCTGACGTCGCGGCATCATGGAAGAACAGACCCGGAGGGTGAGTGACCCATTTGGAAACGGGTCAGCTGAGATGGCTTGGTGTTGGGCCAACCACGGCGTGGGCTTGAGCTTGGACTCATGCCTTGGTCTGGTCTAAGCACTTAGGCTGTGGGCTGATCCGTTAGCTACTGTTCAAGGCCTGTAAAAAATAATAAATTTAAAGAAGGGAATATATATATATATATATATATGTGGGTATAATCTGTGAAAATTAATAAAAATAATTGAACTGGTCATTATTTTCAGAGTTGAGTAATCGGCTAAAGTGAGGATGTATAAGCTTTGATATGTGCCTGTAATACTTTGTGTGTTTTGTTGTCAGATTGAACTGTTGTTATGGTTATTGTTGTTGTCGATGGTTTGTGATATCGGTTCTGTGAATATTGTGTTGTAATTGACGTTGATCTGTTATTTGTGAATGATTGGTGTTAAGATATGTTGACGGTTTAGTCTGTGGGTTAATCTTTGGTAATAGTAAGTTGAACAACTTGTGAAATTGAATATTGGAAATTGTGATGATATGTATATATTATTGTTGGATATTTGATGATACGGATTTGTTGATGTAGTTTCTGTGTGTGATTCTTGATATTGTTCTGCTTGATTGAATTGCTGTGATGACTATTATAGGTTTATTGGATACTGTGTTGTAATTAATGTTGGATTGTGAGTAATTGATGCTATGGAACTGTTGACGGATTGATCTGTTGTATAACTTGAGTTAATAGGAAGTTGGACAATTGCTTGACTGTTATGGATATTGGGATTGTTGTCAGTGGACTGTGTTGTGATTGGATAATTGGAATAAATTATGATATGGTTATTTGGAAAAAAGAAAATGGGAATTGAAAATTAATTTGAGATGATGATTTACTTGTCACGTGGTAAGTAGAGGTACGACCGGATGGTTTGAGACTGTTTTGTGGTGGCCATGATCTGGATTACTTGTGATGGGCATGTTGATGCTGGTTTGATTGGGATGTTGATCCCTGAGATTTGATATTGGGATGTTGATCCTTGAGATTGTTATTGGGATGTTGATCCCTGAGATTGTTATTGGGATGTTGATCCCTGAGATTGTTATTGGGATGTTGATCCCTGAGATTTGATATTGGGATGTTGATCCCTGAGATTGTTATTGGGATGTTGATCCCTGAGATTGTTATTGGGATGTTGATCCCGGGTTCTTTTTGATCTGGCACCATAAACAGGTTGATAACCTGGTACGACCTTAGCTTATCCGTGACGGGGCCAGAAAGATAAAATTGGAATAATAATAAAGTCATTGGTATGTTTGGGTCGAGTCTTTGAGTTTGGTCTGTCTTGTACGGTTTTGTCTTTGATATGGTTGTGTCTATTGCCTGTATTTCTTCTTTGAAGTATTATAGTTGCCTGCATATCTCTGTTTATCCTTCGTCGGTGAGCACTTCGGACTCACCCCTCACCTGCGGGCTTTCATCCCGTAGGATGAGTTATTTGTTGTACAGGTTTGGTGCATTCCAGACAGGCTGCGGCGTTTCCCTTGGACAGGGCTCGGATCCATAGTTTGTATCAGTGTCGCATACAGTGTTTTGTAAGTTATTAAAGTCTTCCGCTGTGCATTATTTTACTATTAATGGGCCATTGGGCCGGTTGAGTTATTACTGTTGATTTTACTTTGGGCTGTTGAGCCCGGATTTCTATTGTCTACACTGTATGCTGGGCTTATTCTGGTTGGGTCGTCACAGTTCCGGCACGTGTTTACTGTGTACGGTAAATACGGGTCGGGGCTTCATGATTTTAATTGTTATTTAGTTTTAAAAATAAATATTATATATTTAGATTAGTGTGGCATTAGTTCTAGATTAGTTTAGATAAGCTGATCTAAATATTATAGATTTAGATTAGTTTTAAAAGGGCAATTTCTAATGGAACCAGTGATAATTACTGTGGTATTTTTATCTCATCTATGTGCCAATTAAGAGTGCTCATGTGCTGCGAGTATTGGTTCAATGGTCCATTATTGTTTCCAAAAAAGCTCTCTGGGAAGAGTTTGATGCTACCTCAATAAAGTTACTTGCTGCAAAATGTTGATGCAGACGGTTTCTTATGTTCTTGCTGCAAATTCGACAAGTCACTCTTATTTTTACTACGGGTCGTTGGATGATTGATTCAGGTTGGATTTTACTCAGTTATAGGAGTGAGCTACGTGTCTTCTTGTTATTGGCTATTTTTGAAACAACATATGTCAATATAACCGTGAGGAGGCGGGCGGTTGTGTAATCAGTTTTGGATAATCAAAGAACAGTTATTTATTTCTCTCCCTCTCTCGCTAATCTTTGTTTCCTCTCTTTCTTTTCTAAATCACTAAATTCTTCTAGAGATCCCAATTCTTGACTGAATCATAACAGTTGGGTTTCCATCTTCCAAATTACAATTAGAGGGATCATAAATGGCTTCAAGCCCTGCCCAGTGGGCCGCACTTCCGCTCGACATCTTGTGGAAGATCTCCCGTTGCCCGGAGAGCTGTCTCGACATCCTCCGGTGTCGCTGGGTCTGCCGCTCATGGCGGTCTTCGGTGTCTCTCCCTCCCGTAGCTCTTAACCTCCCCCTGCCCAATCCTCCAGAACGCTAACCCTAATACTAGCGACCACTACTTAACCCTCACAGAATCTGCTGTCTACTCCTTCCTGCCAACTCCCAAATAAGCGTAGCTCCGCCGCCGGCACCACCACCACCGCTAGGCGCAAAAGAACCAGACCCTGGATTGTGGGGATCCAATCTTTGGAAGACCGACTTGTTCCATAATTCCCCAGTGCATGAGGGGTGTAAGGTTTGGTGGCCCAAGGTCTTGAATTTGTCGGATTATAGAGTTATTGAGATTGCCCGTACTTCCTTTCCTTTTTCTCCTCCTTCTCTCTAGAAATTCTCTGCTCTTCTTCAACCTTCTGCTTGGTGTTCTAAGGGGCTGCCTCTCCTCCTTTCTTCTTCTTTTTTCTTTCTCTTTTTATTTCCTTTGCTCGTTTTTGTTTATAAGTCGGTTTACTCTTTCCACCAGGTCAGATCTGCTACTAGATCTGATGTTACTGGTCTTTCTGTTGCTAGTTTTAGCAACTTCTTTTGCAGGCCTTGCAAGTACATGCTTTTCGGTTACTGGGTCGACTGCTGAAGCCGGTCTCGGCGAGTTTAGGGAACGAGTTGCTGCTCGAGTCGGTAGTGTATTCCTTGGGCCTCTACCGCTTTCTCTTCTTTCTAGCATGTTTCTCTGTTCTCGGGGGGTATTTGTACTTACAGGTGTTTTTGTTTTATCCTATGTAATGGTGGTTTCATCCACCTCCTGTTTATAATCAATAAAACGTTTCTGGTTGTGTGCTCAAAAAAAAAGATTGCCCGTACTTATAGGCTCGAGCTTGTTGCTCAAGATGGTATTAAGATGGTATATCCTTTTAGTAGAGTTGCAGTTTCTTCGAGTTTTGGTAAGATTGATGATGGGTTTGCGGTGATGGCACTATTAGGTTGCGAACTGTATGCGTGGAGGAAGGGAGATGACGAATGGACTAATGTCGATGGAGGGGAGGGGTTTCGTTACCTTAGTATTGCTTACCATCGTGGCAAATTTTATGCTGTCAGTGATGATGATAAGTTGACGGTGACAATTGATCCTGTTACCTTGAATGTCCGAGAAGTTGCTCCGGCTGAGATTAAATACAGTCGATATACCCCGAAATTTGTCTAATACAAACCAAGAAAAGAAAAGGTATACCAACCTTTTCTCTTTTTTTTTGGTTGAAAACCTTTTCTCTTTATATATCTTGTTAATTAATCTTTTTGTTACCATTATTTGTGTGAAAAGAGTTAACAAAACAAAGTCACACGAACTTACAGCATAATCATTTACCCCAAGTACACCATTCATCCAGTGTAACCGTGCCTGCCGTCAAAATAACATATTTAATATAGGGGGGGGTTATTATTTATAAAATATTTTAGTGGTTTGACTGGATTTAACACCCACTGCAGCAAGCATGCTGCACTCTAATTATACTATGATGCAGTAACATCAGATGGAGCATGCATTATAATATGCAAACACTTGCCGCTTCCTGTCGCCTACATTCCAAGACATTTATAAAAGAATTAATCATCGTTGTTAAGTTAAAGTAACTAGATTAATCTATTATCCCGGCATCCTCCTCCTACGGTGAACAAGTTTGGGGACTGATTTAACTGTGTGGAAAAAGAATCCATGAGAAGAATGCTGTAGATCTATGGTACCTAGTGCATGAACATTTTTATGGTTAGAGGTTTTTAAGGGGATGTTCTAATCCAAGATCTCATTTCTTCTTAGCCATTTAGCTTCACAAAATAACATCTTCATTCCAAAATTAGTGTTTTCTATTCTAAGAAACAAATCCAAGAATAAACATTTCTTTCAACAGAGCACTAACATAATCGGCCATGACTCCTTTAAATTCATCACCTTTTAAGTCAAATAGATCATCCTCTATAATTAACCCACCAATTAAAGTTCCTGCATGCTCATGTTAATCTCATCGACATCAACTAAAGTTTGCACTCTTTAAAATGGTATCATAAGAAATTAAAGGTGAAACGTCCACATACAATTCCGGTGACATGTACAAAAGGATTCCACGCTATTGTGGATCCAAATGATGATAGGTTTTGATGTTTAAAAAATAAAAGGTAAAGAAAAGAGATAACAAATACAACAATGAAGCTTCATCTGCCAAACCCTAACCATCAAGTTGCATCTCACCCAAATCAAATTGAGGCTGATTTTTTGTGGCGGCACCTAACCTCATCCCTACAGAAACTAAGGTCTCAAGTGATCTGGCACTGTTTGCTAGCAGGTCCTCGTCTATCCGAATTGCACCCTGGAAAGAAAACTAGGGGTTAGATCTGAAATACAAATGTACAGGGGATGTCATTGCTGCTGATAAAGCTTGAAGCCGTCTAGAAAAATGGTTCATTTCTGCCAAATTTTGTAGTTGAGGATGGTGCTTTAGGAAAATCCATGCATAATATGATTGGTTACATAAGAGAGATTATTAGATCTTCCTGGCATATTTATTGCTGCTGATAAAGCTTGAAGCCGTCTAGAAAAATGGTTCATTTCTGCCAAATTTTGTAGTTGAGGATGGTGCTTTAGGAAAATCCATGCATAATATGATTGGTTACATAAGAGAGATTATTAGATCTTCCTGGCATATTCCTCACTCAAATGAAGATGAGGCCAAAATCAATATTTCATGATGGGTCCACATACATGCATGTTAGTGTGGGGATATGGATCCTTAATAATTTCTCTTCTTGCATTATATTAATGGAAGTACTCTGTTTAATCTAATGCACATGATGCAGAAATATTGAATTGTATTGAGGGCGTAACCAAGAAGCATGTCTACCTAGAACCAACCTTTTCAAAGACGCAAATTACCGTGCTTCCACCGAATGAGAAATATCCAAACTGTGAACACCGTAGGCAAATTAATAAAATTCAGTAACATGGGCACCAGAGTTATGAAGAAGATTTAGACAGTATCATATATTTTATTGGACAGTAAGCTGAGTTGCCAAGAAAATAGTAGATACTGAAGAAGCATTACTAACCTCGTCGCCCTTCTTAACATAGTCACCTTTTTTCTTTAGGAAAGTAATGCTACCAACCATAGTTGCTCCTATCGCAACAAATGCCACCTGCAGTCGAAACGTGAAGTTAGAAACAAAAGTTACTTGGAATTCAATATTGATGTATGCAACAAAGAGTATCTAATCTCTGAAATAAGAGGAGGTGCCAAGTTAGAGGCCAAAATCTATAATTGTTGAAAGATGTTAGAATCTAAGGTATCGTGGTGAGGTAGTTTAGACACACTTCAAAGATTACTTTTGACGAAGGGTTTGTTCAAGAGTACATGAAATAGCAAAAGAAAATTGGGAGACTTTGGTGATATACCTTTCAAAATTCTTCAGTAGAAATAATTGATACAACCCGCTTATTCTCCGTGAAAACGTTGCAATACTTGCTATTGACAGCAATAGGGTTAACCTGAAAAAAGAATAAGTTAGATGAAAACATGGGGGTCCAACCTGATAAACAGTGAAAGAATCACTCAGAAACAACGTCGGAGATCCTTAGTTACACCAATTCACATACTGTGTATAAAGATCCAGGCATGTCTGTAAATTGCTCGATGGTTCCAGAAACAGGAACATGAAAACGGTGATAATCCTGCAGCAATTCAAAGAAATTGACAAAGAAGAAACGATTTCAGTATTGGAATGGGTAAAAAGGAGAACTGGAAAAGAATGGTCTGCAACCCTCCTTGAATGGCTAAGACAGCACAAATGAAATGAAGTTGTTCTTTTTTTCTGGATATATTCCAGATATTTAAGGTGAGAATCGAACTTGGGACGTCATCCCCTCTTAAACTTTTAAGCTTTAAAGAAAACTACTTCAGCCATAACTCATTAGTCTAGTGAATCAAGTTGTTAAACAAGCAATAACTTTTGCCAACGTGCATTAGTATATATCTCCAAGATATTATTTCTAATTTCCTACTACATATGATGCCTCTACCATACATGTCTTTTAGCAAGAAAGAGAGACAATGAGCTCATCTCTTCCTTACCAAACTCTCAACATGCAACATTGGCCTCCTCATTTCCACCAAAACTCGTATCCCCAAACTAAAAGAATATTCTTTATGGAATAGAGAGGTAAGTTGTTCCAAGTACCTGTGGTGCCAATCGAAAGATGACCAAAGATCCACTGGTAAAGCTGCTTGAACATGTTTCTGCCCCCAAAAGACCATTAATGGAAAACTTCCGACCCTAAAAGTTGAAAGAGTGAAGCCACAAGTCAGTTAAACATGAGAATCCAGAAAATACTCTGTAAAGCATATTTATAAGAAGAAAACTTTCCAATCTCGTTACTAGTGAATTAACATAACGCTCGGAAATTTAGTATGAAAGAGAAAGTAGCAAGAAGGGTCAATTAAATGATGGCATATAAGTTTCCGACACCCAACCCTCATTAACCAAAATCTCTTCATTCGGAAATAGGTCACACCAAGCTTATCATTTTGGTAACAGTTAACAAGTTAGCCCTTTGGTAGCAGTTTTTGTTAGAAATATTTTCCTTTTACGAAAAGGCTTAGTGTTTAACTGACAATTCCAGATCTAAAACCTATGCCATAAAATGGGAGCTCAATTAGAAATAATGAGAGACAAACATTTATTTTAGGAGACAATAGCAACTTACCTTGATCCAAAATCTTAGGCTTTCTTCAACCGACCTAAATGCCATCAGCCGACAATCAGCTGCACATACAGCAATATCATCACGTTCCATGAAAGCGATAGGCCTTGCACCAGGCTTTAACTCCCTTATGAAGAACTCATTGAATGTCTGTGTGCAGAAGAAATAAATCTTATGCTATTAAGAACCGTCCCAATATGCAGTGATATGGCACATCATAGTTAGGTTTACTGAACTTGTATACCATAGAGAGATGGCACTTTTTACTCGATTACTAAACCATGCCAAAAAGAAAAGAAAAGGCTTATTTCATTCAGCTACAGGAAATTCGGGTAGAGATGATAGTTGAGGATAGCACCGTGCACAAATTGTCTACTGAAGAAAGTTGAAACCTGAATTTCGTTACCTTAAAATGCTCCATCGGATGCTTCACTTCAGCCAAATTGATTTGATCCTAAAACATCGGAATTAAGTTTTATCAAATACAGGAGGCATATCTCAATTGAGAAGGCATGGGAAAGAACTTGTTGGTATTTTCATTTATTGTTAGTTCTGTTTTGTTATTTTCTACTGGATTACAGCACGATACTTGTCTCCAACAGAAAAGGAGAATGAGAAAGCGTCTAATAAATCTACAGTGTTATGGCAAGAACAGATGAAAATATGGAAGACATTTACAAACTAACAGAAACCATACCTCTTTGTGTGACTTGACAAACAATGGAATGGAAAGCCATAACATACCTTGAAAGCCTCAACAAACTTTGGAATGTCTTTGGCAGATTCTAACGTGTCCATTTTCCTTCCCTGCTTCTCAGAGAGGCTTTGCAAAATTTCTTTAGCTCCTGCTCCCAGATCAGCCCACAAGAAAAAGAAACAATCAGTAAAGAACTAGCATGCTAGCAAATATTGGAGCAATGGTTGTACTGAGAATCATATTTAATCAGATCAGAAAAGTGATGGATGTGACTCATGGATTGACAACAGAGTAAAGATGTGTGAAATCATATTCAATGCCAAAAGGGTGATTCAATGCTGTATAAGATACTTAGAATACTATATAAAAAGCAATTCCTATGCAATGTTTTACTTGTTCGATGCCATCTTTTAAGAGAGTGGAAAAAGCCTACAGAAAAAGATTTAATTTTTAGATCACAACGGATTGTCTCTTTCCAAAAATAAAGTCATGATTTGAAAAGGATTGTGAGACAAGAATATGCACACAGTTACATCATACAAGTACGCAAGAGCCCCAAAGAATGGAAATTAATAAATAACAAGATAAAATGGTTACTAATTCCAATATCTAAAGTTTCAGAAAATTCAGAGTAGCTTCCTGGAAAAGCACCAGCAAGCCTACCAGAGAAAATCAAGAAAAGGAGTTGGTGAAATGTCACCAATAGCCTTGTTAAGAATCCAATATGAGAACAATAAAGTTTCACTAGTTTTTCAGAGATGGATAATTGCGGCAGAAATACAGCAAGGGGGAAGGTAAATAGCTTTGAGACAGAATAATCCGTAGATCTTAACCTTTGTCCATAAGTCCAAGTCCAATCTTTGACTGGTAAATAGCTCTCATTGACAACACAATCTTTCCATCAATTAACTCCTCCACAAGTCGCTTTGTCTTCCTATCAAATACCTAAAGCGATAGAATTTTAGCAGAAAGATCACACTCAGTAGACTTAGCATCCATATGTAAAGAAATGTAATTGAGTGGCATTAACAATGTACATAGCAAACAAATACACAAACTAAGAAGTAGTCGTTGGCATATGAGTTAAGTGGCTACCTTTTTTCCATCTGAGTGGTTAATTTTCTCTAACTTTTTATATATATGGAGATATTGGTTATCTAACTTCAGCCAAAAAAGTTTCGAAAGGAATGGCAAAAAGCCATATGCTATTATCTTTGGAATTTAAGCACGTGTTTTGATGATAATAGAGAACTATTATACTTCAAAGTTCTAAGTACTGATAGAACAACCTACATTGTGTCTGAGAACAACTTAAATCGACAGTTGAACTGCAGTTCAGGGTATTTTGCTTCCAAGTTTGATGTTGTATGCTTTCTTTTCTTCTTTTAAGGTTCTTATCTTTTTCTCTGCTCTTCCTATCTTTTAACTAAGTAAGAGAATAGCAATATTGTTTGGAAAAAAGGAACATTCCTAGGTCTTTCAACTAAAGAGAATCTAATGAATCCCCTAACTCTACTATAACAATCTCACACGAACGGAAAACAAAAATAGGGAGAAAATAGAAGTTTTCTACTTTCAATATAGTTGGAAATCCAAGTCAAAGTACAGCATACCAGAACATATGAAGCACTTGAGCCAGAGTTCAAACCAACATCATATGATGAAAAATGGGCCCATTCACTCAGTTTAAACATCCACCTGTACAAGTGGCAGGTAATAGGTACTTAAACATGCATAACTAAACAAAACTGTAGAATGCAGTTCTGGAAAAGTCATGAAAACAGTAAACACTAACAGAGTTCTCACCCATAGGAAGCCTGTTTATCAGTCAAAAATCCTCCTCTCATAACTTGGTTTCCTGTTCCTTCATCAAAGCAAAGACTCAAATGAACCACAGTATTCAGTCTGTCAGAAACATCAAGGATCTCCCCACAAACAGGGCAGCAATTTATTAGAGGCTCCCTGCAATACAGAAGAGAAAGAGTTGTTAACATATGGAAGCAACGCGAATCTCTTGGACTCGAAATGCAAGATTGGGAAGATCATATGTTTCTATGATCCTCATTAATAGGCAACAAGCTCAAACATGGAACTAAGCCAGAAAAAGACAGACAAGGATAGAATAGCATGTCTAGAAAATTCTATTATTGCAGGAGTTTTTTAATCAATTTCAAGATCTTAGGCAAGCAAAAGACACAGAAAAAAGCTCTTCTATCCCCCATTTTTGTGCATTTTTTACGCAGAAGTCGGGGAGAAGGAAGAATTACATCCAATTGATACATGGAGACAAATCAAGAAAAATCTAGAAAAAGTAAAAATTCGCAGCCTCTGGTACTTGACAGTATATATCGTTCGAACAATGTATAGTTAGAATGCAGTTTGTTTAGGAAGAAGAAATGGATAGATGGCACTTGTAATTCAAGGCTACAGCAACTAAAAGAAAAAGGGATGTTACTCTTCTTGTTGAATGGCGAGAAGCTCAGCCAACTCATCCATGCTTACAACACCATCCCCATTCTTGTCCGCAGCTTTAAAAAGCTCTTCTTTCTAGTAAACAAGCAAACATGAGGCCAAGACCGGTAACAGTTCAAAGCCATGTTCGAAAGAGAACATGCAATACATGGTTAGGAAAAATTTGCCAATTTGATTAACAATGTTATAGTAAATTGAAAGGTATCACGTCACATGGCCATAGGATAAACTGAAAACCCCCTGGCACCTATTGACATTCACATCCCAGTACAAATGCAGGTTTTCCAAACTGATCAATGCATCCATTAGATAAAAATACCTCAAGACTAAAGCAAAGAATAAACAGAAAGGAGGATGTGGGACCAAACCTTGCACTCTGCCACCTGATTTCCAAAAGCACTAATTAGGTCAGAGAACTCGGAAAATGATAGCTTTCCATCTCCATTGTAGTCCTGCAAAGTACATAATTAAATAAACTCTTCTGTGAATTATGGGCTAAAATTAGGGGAAATTAGTTATTTATAGTGTTGGGTCGGACAATCTTTCTTTCTGACTGATGCAAGCATGTAGCATAGTCTGCTAAACTAGTCAGGCAATATCACTTTGACAAACAATTGGATGTCCAGTGGTCTTGTGGACAAAGGACTGATAATTATGCAAAACATACCACAATTGCCAAGATGCGTCTTGCAAATTTTTTCTAACCATGTATTTCATGATGCTATCAGATGGTTCAACATCAAGTGCTTCACAATCTACCAGTAATCCTTGCATGAACAAGAGCCATCTCTAAAGTGGTGAAATCGGCTGCGATCTCTTACTACGATCTCTCTGTCAAAAACCTTTGATATGAGTTTGATTGCCAAATGACAATCGGCACAAACTCTCAAATTCTTCACAACCCTGATTGGTGCCCCTGGCGGTGTATTAATGAGCATGAAAGCAATTGCTATTTTCTCACTATGATAGACTAATGCATTTTCTTTCTCTTCTTCCTCTATGTCAGCAAGCACATTTGCTGTGTGAGGTGTATAACCTTCCAATTTCAACTTCTTTGTGATTTCAACTAACATTGCATATGTTGCCTCCGTTTGAGGATGGGTTTTGTCACCCATCACAAATTCATGGACGCTATTTCCCAGCTCGACAAGGCTATGCCCGGGAGTTTTTCTTACTCCTTCAGAAAGCATTGTCCTTCTCACTTTATGCACATCTGACCACCGTCGCTCAGAGGCATAAAGGTTAGAGATGAGCACATAGTCCCCGCAATGTTTAGGCTCTAACTGCAAGAGTTGAGCCCTTGCAAATTCTCCTAAACCTAAGTGTCCATGTATTGTGCATGCCCCTAGCAATGTCCTCCAAATAACTGCATTAGGCTGCATTGGCATATCATTAACATATTCAAATGCTTCTTTCACCAAGCCTGCCCTCCCCAATAAATCAACCATGCAACCATAGTGTTCAATCCTCGGAGCAATGCCGTATTGCTCTTTCATCCTTTTAAAGTAATCGAACCCCTCGTCTACCATACCGCAATGACTGCAAGCATATAAGACACCCACAAAGGTCACCACACTAGGCACCAATCCCTCCTTTTCCATCTCCTTGAAATACTCCAGCGCTTCCTTCCCATGCCCATTAACAGCCAATCCAACAATCAAAGAAGTCCAAGAAACCACATTCCTCTCCACCATCTCATCAAAAACCTTTCGCGCTTCCGGAACCCTCCCACACTTGGCATAAAGGTCCAAAAGCGCATTATTAACGCGCAAATTCTCATTGAGGCCAACCTTCCCCAAATACACATGAACCCTCCTGCCCAAGGCCAAAGCACCGAGTTCAGCACAGGCAGAGAGCAAGCTTACCATAGTGAACCCATCAGGCTCAACGCCCTCCAATCCCATCTCCCTATAAAGCGCCAAAGCCTCATTGGGTTTTCCATTAAGAGCAAACCCATTAATAATAGAATTCCAAGCCACGAGATCTCTCTCAGGCATTAACTCGAACACCTTGTACGCACTCTCGCACTGCCCGCACGCAGCATACAAATGAAGCAAACTGTTCTTTACAAAAACCAACGACTCAAACCCATTTCGGGTAGCAACCGAATGTATCTGTTCACCTACTCTAAGGTCCACAACCTTAGCCACAGCTTTTAAGAGAAAAGGGAAGGTATGGGCGTCGGGTTCAATGGACTTTGCATGCAATTGGCGATACAAGTGGATGGCGGGCTCTGGGTTTTCACTCTCGGCGTAGCCTCTGATGAGGGTATTCCAGGCGAAAACATTTGGGTTTTGGATTTGGGTGAAGATTCTGTGAGCGTAAGGCATTGGGGCGGCGAGGGAGACGATGGTGTACATGAGGTTCTTGGCCATGTCTAGATTGGTTAATGGGACTCCATGCCTGATGGAGAAGGCGTGGATTTGTCTCAGCTTGGGAATGGAAGAGCCACATATTTGCAAGAGTGCAATGCATTTCTCCACAACGTAGGATGTTGTTGATGGGTTTTCCAGGGAGGCTGGTGATATGTGATGATAATACTTGTTATAGAAGGAGAGGGCACGGGCGTGGTCGCATTTGGACATGGCTTTAGTTTTGATTTAGTCTTGAGATGCTGCCTTTTTTTTTGGCTTTTAGTTTTTCACCTTGTTAAGTTAAAATAATGCATGGGCCACACTGTGGAATTAAATATCGGGAAAGAATATTTAAAAAATTCTAAACCAGTTGATACAACGTAACGGAACGTACATAATCTGAGCCCCTATAAATACTCCCCGAAAGCCCGCTATTCCTGATGTAATCTAGGCCCGGACACTGGCCCATTCTCTATAGCCAAACCACACATCCAATGGAAAAATCTGGCCGGGAAATTTTCCGGTTATATCACCACTATATTACGAGGCCTTGAACGCAGAAGTGAATCAATTCCTGAGCTCAAAAAAGACGCATCATATGAAACAAAAACAGTAGTGCAATTTTGCTTTTATTGCCATTACCAGCGGACAGTCAACCACTCTTCTATAGAAGCATAATATTATAACATTAGTAGAGAAATATATATATATATATATATTATTATTATTATTATTACTAATAAAAATCCTTATACAATATTTACCAAGAAAAAGCTTTATACAAAAGAAATGAGCCTATGCGGTTTGTGTTTTTGGTGGTTAGCTCTGCTATTGCCATACATACGTAAATGTATTCTATGTTTCCTCTATGTATAATGCATATAGGAGCAGCATATTTATATATATGTGTATATATGCATGTTGTGGCCTGTTCTCTTGATGTTTTTTTCTATATCTTTTTCTTCTTCTAGTTCTCTTGATATTGTCATTTGGTGACATAACCTATTGATTTGCCGATGCTATGTTTTAACGGCAAAAAAGAAAAGATTTGGGGTTATTTAATTAGTACTACAACGAATACTCTATTCAGTGACTGGGATTAGTACTGTACTGTCAATATTATAATACAGTTACCCTTGTCCTCCACTAACAAATCAATCATCATATCAAGTGGAGGAGGGGGAATAAGCTGTTTTGTTGGCGTCTTAATTTATGTACAAAATCGATGGACCAATGTCCATGAAAACCTAACAAGGACTTGATGTCCACTTCCTGCAGTCCCTCCTCCTACAAAATGTCATCCATAATCCGGTTTATCACTTCCACTGCGTCCACTCCTACAATTATTAGTGGCGAATTGAAGACCATGCCATAACGGCCATCAGCTTGGCTTTAATTCCCACAGCATCCAAGTCATTCACCACAAAGCCGGCGATCCATTCACCGTTCAGCCCTTGAATTTCTTTTAAGAATGAACATCCATTTAACAGATGCATCAGGAAATGAATAAAATGGGATATCCTGGTTTTTTTTTTTTTGAAAAAAAAAGAATAACATGGGATACCTACTCTAAAAAAATTGGAATATCCCAATTAATTAATGCATATCTTATTGTATAATTAATTTTAGTAACAATAAAGAAAATTATGAATTTGAAACCAATATGTGAAACGCATATTCATTTTTTGTTCCTATGTAGTAGCAAGTACGGCGTCCTAATTACTAACCAGAACATCCACTCTTTATGCTGCTTCACGAATAACAACAATGTTGCCTAACGCATGCGAGTGGCTCTCTAACTTTTATTCCTTGCTAGATTCATCTGGCCAAAAAGGAAAGAACATGGATAAAGCAGGAAGGATCATGACAATATTAATCTAGAGATATATACGGTATGTACTTTTGTGAAGTCGATGGGCCTAAGAAAGAAAAAGGTGAGCTACCTGAAACATAATATGCCCCACAAAAATCGTGTGACTCAAAGAGAAATCTCACGTAGTTTATTACATAGCTTGTCAGGGGATGGACTGTTCCGTGCGGACACAGCAGTTTTTGTTGCATCTTTCTCAACTGCATGCGCCTTCAAAATCACCAAAGGTTTCTAGAGCAGTCTGGGCTAGCCGTTTAGTCAAACCAAATGTACGTAGATTCTCTGATTTCCGTGCAAGCTTTACCATTGAAAACAGCCTCAACCTGCAATGTTAGACACTTCCTCAACAAATATCCTGAAGGCTGAAGCTGCTGCAAATTACTCGTGTTCACCTCTTTAATTACATCGAAGCTTTAATACTCCTAGGCACCATGACATCAGTAGCATCTACTCCTAGAAAACCCACTAGAAATAATATGTAATAGTCATAGCATCTATTACAAATCACATGGATGATGTAATAATCAGAAAACCGGTCTAGCCAAAGTCAAGTGAAAACCCACACAGAAGTCAGATTGAAGCTATCCATCAGAACATACTCCCCTAGCTTCTTACTGATCCAGCAAATTCTGCGTCTTTCAGATATCCATACAAACTAAATAGAAACTTTCAAACCCAACTAAGTTGACACAGTATATATATACATAATGTGCAGGTGATCAGACACACATAGGTGGATCCATAAAATTTGGGGGGCAAAAATAATAGCTCAGGCTGAATCTCTCTCATTATCTCATACATGCCTAAAAGGACAAATAGCTTCTCCGGTGATCACATGCTTTTGGCAATGTCGCATCCCCAAAACTAAGAAGATTTGAGACACTACTGGCAGCACATATTCAGCAAAACATTGATCACGGAGGGAATCAAATCAATCAAATATTTGATCGCAAGCTTTCCTTTCTCCAGTAAAAAAAACTTTGACCTGCTCAAAACACAGTTAGATACTAGGAAGGACAATATCCAGTCCAACTCTCAAGTAGCGCGAAATTCTTACCGCAATGAACATGAAATGAATGTTGACGCAGATGGTTCTTATTGATTTTGTATTAGATCCTTGAGTCAAGGATCTTTTGAAGGGGGAGAATAGTTGTTATGACCCAAAATTTGACAAGTCACTCTTATTTGTACTACGGGTCGTTGGACGATTGATTCTGGTTGTATTTTACTTAGTTGTAGGAGTGAGCTACGTGTCTTCTTGTTATTGGCAATTTTTGTAACTGCATATGTGAATATAACCGTGAGGAGGCGGGCGGTTGTGTAATCAGTTTTGGATAATCAAAGAACAGTTATTTATTTCTCTCCCTCTCTCGCTAATCTCTGTCTCTTCTTTTCCTTTTCTAAATCACTAAATTCTTCTAGAGATGCCAATTCTTGACTAAATCATAACAGTTGGGTTTACATCTTCCAAATTACAATTAGAGGGATCGGCTTCAAGCCCTGCCCAGTGGGCCACACTTCCGGCCGACATCTTGTGGAAGATCTCCCGTTGCCTGGAGAGCCGCCTCGACATCCTCCGGTGTCGCTGGGTCTGCCGCTCATGGCGGTCTTCGGTGGTGTCTCTCCCTCCCGTAGCTCTCAACCTCCCCCCGCCCAATCCTCCAGAACGCTAACCCTAATACTGGCGGCCACTTAACCCTCACAGAATCTGCTGTCTACTCCTTCCTGCCACTCCCAAATAAGCGTAGCTCCGCCGCCGGCACCACCACCGCTAGGCGCAAAAGAACCAGACCCTGGATTGTGGGGATCCAATCTTTGGAGTCGGGTAAGTTTATTTTCAAAGACGACTTGTTCCATAATGCCCCAGTGCATGAGGGGTGTAAGGTTTGGTGGCCCAAGGTCTTGAATTTGTCGGATTATAGGGTTAATGAGATTGCCCGTACTTATAGGCTCGAGCTTGTTGCTCAAGATGGTATTAAGATGGTATATCCTTTTAGTAGAGTTGCAGTTTCTTCGAGTTTTGGAAAGATTGATGATGGGTTTGCGGTGATGGCACTATTAGGTTGCGAACTGTATGCGTGGAGGAAGGGAGATGACGAATGGACTAATGTCGATGGAGGGGAGGGGTTTCGTTACCTTAGTATTGCTTACCATCGTGGGAAATTTTATGCTGTCAGTGATGATGATAAGTTGACGGTGACAATTGATCCTGTTACCTTGAATGTCCGAGAAGTTTGCTCCGGCTGAGATTAAATACAGTCGATATACCCCGAAATTTGTCTTGGCGGAATGTTTTGGGGATTTGCTTTTGGTGGAGTTGTGTTGGTTAAGAATAAGATCGTATCATGGGGAAGAAGTTGAGGAAGAAGTTAAGAATGAACTTGAAGGGATTCCATTTGCTATTGAGAAACTAGATGAAGAGAAGCACCAATGGGTTCAAGAAAAGGACGGATTGAAGGATCGCTTGTTGTTTATTTTCGAATCTTGGTCTCTTTTGGCTTTGGCCAAAGATGTTCCTGGGTACGGCAAAAATTGCATTTATTTCCATAATGCTTACGCTGATTCTGGCTGTGACCACCCTGACACTGATATTGAGGTTTACAATGTGAAAGATAACAAAACTAAGCCACTGTGTAGCCATTCTGATGGTTGTGACAGTCCTTTCTGGCCACCACCAAGTTGGCTTAAGAAGAAAAGCAGCCGGTCTGCAGAGAGAATGGTATGCTTCCCCTAAAGTTTAACATCATATTAGCACTTCATGCTTCCGTGAATGCCATGTTTTAAATGGCTTTTGTTGTGCTTTGGAAAGTTATTTCATGATTTGAATATTTTTGTTGTTACGGATAGTTTATTTGTTTTTCCTGTTATCAGAACATCTGATCTGATGATGCTTTTGTTTGTTGTTGGACTTATTTTTGTTTCATCAAATTCAGACTTTATTCATTGGATTGTGTGTGTGATTATTATTCGGAATCGGAGAGTTTTAATGGAATAATACTTTGTTAAACAGGGCAAATCTTCATCTCCAAAGCAGGGTTGAGTAGGTGTCATCACATCAACAGACTTTTGTAAAGACGTCCTGGCCAATCTTATTTCAATATGTAATGCCTGGTTTTAGTTTATTTGATGTTGTGGATGATGTGGTGATTTTTGTGGGTTGTGCAAGTCAAAATCGAAAACTGTTTGTGCTGCATTCTCCCGGCTTTATCTTAAGTTTTGGCTCTTTGGCTTTGTACTATTGCAAAATTTGAGGTTGTGTGATACTATCAATTGAAAGAACAGGGGAAGTGAGAAGAAAATGGTTGAATTCTCTCTGCCAATTTAATCCAATAGAAAACACCCTATTTTAAACAGTTATTTGCATGTGTCCATTTCAGATAATGTCTCCATCTAAACATTGCCACTTTTCCTTCTGAATGAAGTGAATTTTATAGCATATGATCAGGGGAAAAAAAAAATCCTAATGCAATAACTAACCTTAGCAAAGCGTTTTAGGGTTCAATTAAAACAGGTATAGGTAAAGTATAACAATACCCTAGTTACTGCAATGCTCAGAAATTCTGAAAAGTTCAAAAGTATGGATGTTACTAAGCAAATTGAATATAGCTTGTGCATAGGATTAATGTTCTCCTCATTCATCTTAATAGAAATAAGCGCACAAGGATAATCTTAGAATCTTTACAACTTTCTCTTATGCGATTAAACTTGAGTCTGCTGCGTAGATTTCTTCGGTAGACTTTCCACTTTTCCAGTATCTTGGAGGCGTTTAATGCAAACTGGTTGTTAAACTCGGCCCGGCCTAGCTTAGGGGTCAAAAGAACCGGGGGTCAATACGAGTCAAAGAATTCACTTAATCCTTTATAAATTGTATGTAAAGATGACCGCTGAAAAGGAAACAAAAATCTTATGATAAACTAGTTTGCTACCCGTGTGTTAAATTTTTCTTTGTTTGGTGGGTCGTACATGCTTATTTGCAGTACTTTGTAATGCCTGGATATTGGGAGGTGATATTGGCGCTCCCACATTTTATATCTACACTCCACTTTCTCTTCCAATTACTAAATTGACCCTCTTTCTATCTTAACACTAATAAATTTTGCCTCGTAAGTTTCGCCTACAAAATAGGCAGACTTTGTAACATTATTACACGTCCAATACTGCCTCTCAGGTCCTTGTTTTATTTTCCATTATTAATTTTTTCCATAATGCAGTTTGCAAAAAAAATCAAAATTTCTCAGAAAAATAAATATTGTGATTATTTCCTTTTCTATGAACTATTTTTTGAAAAGATAAAAGTGACTAATAATTATATCTATATAATAGTTAAATGAAAGGAATTATGCCTCCAGCTCATTCGTAATAAAACCACCTCTGTCAAATTGTATATTCTTATTAAAAATTTAAGTAGACCTTTTCTAAAATTGAAATGATTTTGTGCTAGGCTGAAAGTTTCTTCAAAATTTAGCATTGAAATTCTCAAGAAAGTGAATAACACATTAAAAAAATGTATATCAAAAGTATATACAAATATAAGATAAGAATACTAAAATGCAAAAGTTTGATTTTTATTTACTCTAACTTGTTTTCATATTAAATATATTTAATATACGCCATGAGCATACCAGTTTTTTAAAAAATTACCTAAATAAAAACCATATCACTTGTTATCACTTTTTTTTTTTTGTAAAAAGTCCTCATGGCAACTCAAACCAAACACAGCAGTAAAACCCATATCACTTGTTGTCACTCGTAAGAATAAAACATTTTTTTTTTTCACAGAGCAATTGTAAAGTACGAGACGAAATCTAAGGGACTGGAAAAAAAACACAAGGTCAGTTAAGTCATTAAAAAGTGCAAAAAAATGGAGTGGAGTGTAGTTATAAAACTTTGGAGTGCAAATATCGCCTCCCGATTTAGATTATTTAATGTTGTTTTCGTATTGTGATAATAATACCAAACGGGTGATGAGTAGATGGTACGGTAATTTTTTGCGGGTAAATTTCTTGTGTAAGTCAAACAGGAAATGAAAACTATTGTACCAAAATCTACTTATTCCTTCTTTCTTGCTTTCAGTGTGCTACCAAAATCTTATCACAATCACACGAGTTGTTCTTTGCTGTTTGGCTATCAAGATGAACAATATTAATTTTGGCTGTCATCAAGGATCACATATATGTGAGAAAAAAGCCTAATTTAGATGGACAAATTAATGGCGCAAAAAAGGTTAGTATGGCAATGACAAAGGGGAAGGAAATGTGGGGTGGAATATACATGCATTAATTGCCGTTTGGTTTGTTTGTTTTGGAAGAATTAATGTTAAAGTTAATTAAGGTGTGTAAAATAAAGTCAAAGATTTTAATTAAGAATTTTCAGTCAACCATCTGGTATGATTGTAGTTAGCTGATGATTTGCTTACTAGGTTTTATCCAAGATCTCATCTGAATCAATTGTAGTTGAAAATTAATCTGATCTCATCACTATCAAACTAGATTTGATATGATTTGAAATCAAATTTCAAATAAATCCCAGAAAAATCCTTTCAATTCCCCCCTATATATGCTTGGGTATTCCCTACTTTGTACTTCACTCATTCTTTCTTTCTTTTATTCTAATTTGTAAAACATGGGAGACATGTTTCCTGCTTCAGCTTTAGTTCTCATTTTAATTAGTTTGAGTTCACTCTGCTTTGCTTTTGATGTTACATATGACAATAGAGCCATCAAGATTGATGGCGAGAGAAAATTAATTATTTCTGGTTCAATTCACTATCCTCGCAGTACTCCACAAGTAAGTTTGAAGTAGGATGATATATATGCGTCACATCCGTAATTAATTTTTTTTGTTTACGTCTGCTAAAATAATAATTGTTGTTTATTTAATGATTAATAGATGTGGCCGTCTCTAATCAAGAATGCTAAAGCTGGGGGTCTAAATGCCATCGAGACTTATGTGTTCTGGAATGCGCATGAACCAGTCCAGCGTCAGGTTTTCACATTTTCCTTACTTATAGTTCATAGTTTCTTTTTTTTTATTATTTTTCTAAATAGAAAATCGTTAATTTTTTTTTATTCCTTAATTAGTATGACTTCTCTGGAAGGCTTGACCTGGTTAGGTTCATCCAAGACATTCAACGCCAAAATCTTTATGCCATTCTTCGGATTGGTCCATATGTTTGTGCAGAATGGAGTTTTGGGTACTAAGTTATATACATTTCATTAAATAAACATTACTTTCCTATTTTTCTGCCTAGTTAATGTTGACACTTATCATCTGAGTTTTCTAATTTTGTCATGTGTAATAGAGGATTTCCCGTTTGGTTGAAAAGTTTGCCTGGTATCGAATTAAGAACAAACAATGACGTTTACAAGGTAATTACTTCTTAAACTATACAAGTGATCATGTTAGTTAACCATTAATTGTTTTCAAAATAGCTCATATGCTGTTTTTTTTTTTTTCTAAATGTGAAAATTCAGAATGAGATGCGAACTTTTACCACACTAATTGTGAACATGTTGAAGAAGCATCGTCTGTTTGCTTCCCAAGGAGGGCCAGTGATCTTGGCACAGGTTGGTGTATATATACTGCATATATGAATGCATAATTTCAAAGTGAAATATATATGTTCTTGAGTTTATAATGTTTGAGCGTATGATTAATTAACAGATCGAAAACGAATATGGAAACGTGGAATGGGCATATGGCGATGCTGGAAGGAAATATGTGGAATGGTGCAAGGACACTGCTCTAGGCTATAAACTTGATATTCCATGGATCATGTGTCAGCAAGACAATGCTCCATCACCAATGGTAATCATTTCCCAAAAGACCTGAATTCTTTGAATTCTTGATTATCATACTCGTGAACTTAGTCGGTACAAAACTAAACGATAGCACACCATTTTTCCGATTCGTGCTAGCTAGTCATTTTGATTATTTATGTTACTAACATATTTTCATTGTCTATATTTGTGGTTTCAAACTACTTAGATCAGTGCTTGCAATGGCTGGTACTGTGACCAATGGAACCCAAAATCTAACAGTACGCCAAAGATATGGACTGAGAATTGGACCGGCTGGTTTAAGGATTGGGGTAACCCAGATCCACACAGACCTGCTGAAGATCTTGCATTTTCCGTGGCCCGGTTTTTCCAGCTTGGTGGTTCTCTGCAGAACTATTACATGGTTAGTTCATTTTCGACTTGATTAATGTTGCTATAAGGCTCTGTATACATATAAGCATAGTTGGCTTAACGTAGTTGTGCTCTGACCTTGTCTTAGTATCATGGTGGGACTAATTTTGGAGAGACAGCAGGAGGACCATACATCACCACCTCATATGATTATGATGCACCACTTGACGAATTCGGTAAAGTACAAAATTTTGAGTTTTGATTGATAGGTTTAATTTAATTTTGAGGAAAAGGGAAGATAATTAACACCAACAATCAAAATTTCGACAGGAAATCTGAATCAGCCTAAATGGGGTCATCTTAAGGACCTTCACCTGGTATTGAGGTCAATGGAAAAGATCTTGTTGTATGGTGACAGGGTTGATCATAATCATGATCAATGGGGAGCCAAATCAGTAAGTTTTCATTTTCTTGATAAACTATGTGACAAGACACTTAATTGGAGATGTTTATTTTTAATAATAAAGAAAACTTGGACTGATTGATTAATTATGCATTGTTTTTGCAGGTGACAGTTTATTCTTACCGCGGTCAAAGGGCCTGCTTCTTTTCAAATTCAGATGCCACTCAGGTTTTTACTGTTGATTTTGAGGGAGTTACATACCACATTCCTCCTTGGACCACTACGATTCTTGAAGATTGTTACAAAGAGGTTTACAGTACCTCCAAGGTGAATTCATTCTCCTAGCTAGCTAGATGTCAAAATATGCAGTTTCTACTTTGGATCAGAGGTTAATGAACTAACTAACATCATTTAATTTATGAATACACAGGTTAATGCTCAAACTTCAACAATGATCATGACAGATCCGGAACCAGAAGGGGAGGATGAATATGGATCAGAGGAGGCTGCTCCATTAGAATGGCAATGGACAACGGAGTCTGTTATGAACGTTGACCACTACGGTTTACTTTCCGGTACTCATTTGGTTTCCAAGCAGCTCTTGGATCAGAAAATTGCTACAAATGGTACTAGTGATCATCTGTGGGTGCTGACCAGGTACTATTACCTGCTGATGAATTCCCTTCAATCAATCTTTGTTTGTTTTCGTAAACTTTGTTCCAATGCACCATAAATAAGTAGTCTTTTGCTGGTAACAAAAAAATGTTTATATTATGTTATGCAGCATTGATATCAATAAGACAGATCCAGTGTGGGGGAAAGGCAAGATCAATCTGCAAGTGAAGACAGAAGGGCATGTACTCCATGCTTATATTAACGGCTTCCACATTGGTAAGACTGTTTTCTTCTCCATTTCCTGCAATATGTTCCTAATTTGTACCGCTATCGCGTCTAATTATATGAAAATGCACTGCAGGCACACAGGCTGCAGATATTAGTCATTTGAGCTTCGTCTTCGAGAAAGCTGTCAAAGACAAATTCTTGAAGGATGGGAAGAATTATCTGTCTTTCTTGAGTAGCACGGTTGGATTGCAGGTAAGTACACACTAAGAATATGCCAAACTTGCTTCCGAAAGCGTATAGAAATGTGTAATGATTGATTGAATATATGTTGGTGTCAGAATTATGGTGACCACTTTGACAATGGGAAAAATGGGATACTGGGTCCAATCAAGTTAATAGCAAAAACTACAACTGGGGATGTGGAGAAGGATATTTCATCAAGCCAGTGGATTTACAAGACTGGCCTGCAGGGTGTGCAATTAGGATTCCAGAGTGGCAATTCACCCCATGCTCGCTGGCAAGTAAACAGACGTCCATCTAACAAAGAGCTTGTTTGGTACAAGGTAGTATCATCCATCAATGAATAATATGTTCTTCAATTGATTCCTTCTAACAAATTAAGTGCTTATGCATGTCTTATTCTACCTACATTGCTGCAGACAACTTTCCCAACTCCCTTAGGAACCGACCCGGTTGTGGTGGATTTACGGGGTTTGGGCAAGGGAGCTGCTTGGGTTAATGGCAACCACATTGGGAGGTATTGGCCTGCCGTAATCTCCCCCGAAGATAAGTGCTCTATAGAATGTAGATACGCCCAGACTTACAAAGCTCAGACCTGCTACACTAACTGTGGCAAGCCAACCCAGAGATGGTCTGTACTGGAAGTATCTCTTTTATGTTCTGTTTATTTCTCTTGAAATGTAGCTACATATGAACAAATTAAATCTGTTTCAGGTACCACATCCCCAGGGACTTCCTAAGAGACGACAGAGAAAATGATCTCGTTCTATTCGAAGAGCTGGGTGGCACCCCGGAGCTCGTCAGGTTTAAGACTGTGACAATTGGAAGTGTGTGCTTGCATGCCTACAATCACCAGAAAGTGACATTATCCTGCCAAGGAGGAAAGGTTTTCTCGGACATCAAATTTGCTAGCTTTGGTCTACCTGAGGGAGGCTGCAGCCATTTCAGAAAGACAAGATGTCATGCTCCTAGAACTCAACAAATCATCGAAGACGCTTGTCTCGGCCAGAAATCCTGCACTTTCGATGTCTCTCAGGATACTTTCGGAGTTCTTGAAGAATGCGAGTCTCAAGACTACAGGCTCGCAGTTGAAGCTGTTTGTTAGACAGTCTTTAGTTACAGAACATCTAGTCTTCCCTTTCCTATTACATTGATTAGCTAGGATGATCATCATCAGTTGTCTGTTCACCACAATTTGTTGTTAGACTGAATAAAAATGAAAAAAAGAAAATTACATTACCCTCCTCTCTCTTTATCTCCGTTGGCTGACAATTTTCCAACTTCATTTTCGTCTCTTCCCTGAATATTATTTCCCATTTGTTAAAATCATGGCTATCAAAAACAAAATACCAACAGCATTATCCGTTTGGTATCAATTCCGGGGAAAAGTAGATTATCAGTTTGGTATCAATTAGGGTAAATCGCATATTTAGGGTCTGTACTGTTTTAAAAGTACCTTTTAGGGGTCTGTACTATTTTTTGTCTCTTTTACGGGTCCATACTCTTATTTTCGGTCCCGGTTAGGGGTCCGGGGCAGCCCCACGGATGACGTGGACTGCCCGGCCAAGGATGCATTACACGCGGACTCATTTTTACACGTGGCTAAGCACTCTTCTTTACACGTGGCTGATGCCCATTGTACATGGTGGGCCCCACTTCCAAATATTTTCCAAAAACTAGATTTCCAAATATTTTCTAAAAGATTTATTATTTCCTTAAATAATATATATATACATAAATTTATTTATATATATATGTATGCAAATTTCTGGAACAATACATCTTTTTTCACAAAAAAAAAAGAAAAATTCTGGAACTCCAAATTTTTCCAACGCACTAATTTATTTCACCAATAAAAGAAAAAAGAAAAACATGCTTCTCTTCTTCTCCTTCTCTCATCCAGCACCGCCGACACCACCGGCGCCACCACCAATCCACCATTTGACGCGAGCCAGCAATGCCCCACCTCTCGCACGCACCACCATCATCACCTTCCTCCTCCCTCGCGCAGCCATGCCATCCTCTTCGTTACCGACACCGACGCGTTACAGTGACAAATCAAGGCGAGTCTAACTTTGGAGATTTAGGTCGCCACCGGAGCAGCTGCACCCGTCCCCGGCACCTCCTTGGCCCGATCCCCTACCCAAAATAGGATCCGCCACGTCTGAAGGGAGGGGAACAATGACGGTGACGGCGGTGAGGACAACGAAGGGAGAAAAGAGAGGGAGGAGGAGTAGCAGTGGGATGATGGAGGAGGGACGGCGTTGCTGTGTGGAGGGTTTTAGATTTTGCTGAAGCGAAACTGCCTCGCTTCTCGAAGCCGCCATGCCTACGCGGCGGATCAGACGGCTTATTGGCCACCCAGCTGTCGGATTCGTCCGCCCTGGACTGCGAATCGAAGAAGGAACCACCGGGCCCTCTCTCCCTCCTCGACGACTCGAAACCGTTCTCGGTGGGCGACTTCTTCGTCTTCGACCAGTCGTCTATCTCGTTGGCCCAGGAGGGGGCGGGGCGTACTTTGAAGCAACTGTCGAGGCGGGTCCGGTCGAGCTCCTCGGTGGAGCGCTGGCGGGGGCCGGTGGGGAGGACGAGGAGATTTTCGGGGGAGGGGTTGGTTTTTTTGTTTTTTGTTTTTAATTTTGGATTTTAAAAACAAAAAAGGGTTTAATTTCTTTTTTTTAAAAAAAACTAGACTGTGGGACCCACATGCCACTGTGGGCATGGCGTGAGGGTCACGCGCGTCAGTCGCAACAATCTGCCCAAAAACTTGGGGCATGCATCTCACGTACGGGCCGGGCAGTCCACGTCAGTCGTCGGGCTGCCCCGGACCCCTGAACGGGATCGTAAACAATAGTTTGGACCCTTAAAAGGGACAAATAAAAGTACAGACCCCTAAAAGGTACTTTTCCAATAGTACAGGCCCCAAATATGCGATTTACCCTATCAATTACAAATGCAATTTTTTTGTTGCGCCTATGAATACTGGCAAGAAGGTGCCTCTTTCTTCTGTGGCTGATGACAACCCTTATGTTCTTGGCCTCCTCCACATCTCCCTTATACTTTGAAGTCTTTGAACAAGAGCGTTGGACTCCATTGGATATCCACCACCCTGTCTTGCCACATGGAGAGGAAAGTCTTGGTCCTGGGTCATGCAGGATTACCAACTTGTTTGTTTCGCTTTCAATCTCGACACTCGCGAGTGGGCTGAAATTAATTCTTCCTCGCAAGCTGGAGAAGCTTCCTTTCTGGACCTCCTCGCTCTTCGTGGAAGGCAGCAGCAAGAAGAATGATGCTGGCCTGTGATCGATGATGTTCGTTTTTAACACTTGATGAATGCCAATGAGCTCTTCATTTCTCAAAAAAGAAAAACAACAATAATACTTATAAGATCATCGCTGTTTTTAATTAACACAAAAGAAAATGCATTTTTAATTAAAATAATTAAAAAGCAGCAAATATACGTATCTAGGGGAGAAGAAAAGGAAAGAAAGAATCCATTAATTGGTATCACCAAAAAAAAAAAATTCATTAACTGGTGACTCACGCGGCCACCACGCACCGAAATATATAAAATACTCAAATCAATGAAAATTTTCTTGAAATATACTTTATAGATGTTGGGGATTATGAATTTGTGATAAGTATAAGAATATTGTGCCATATATAGTTAATGTTATATATCTTTCTACTCGGAACGCAGTAAGCATAATAATTTTGTTCTTTTTAAGTGTATTAGGTTAGTTGATACTATCCAAGCAAAAACAACATTTGCACGGATACCATTATCTATACCTATATTACCTATATTTAAGGTACCTAAGTTACAAACAAAACTAGAAAAAACAAAGGAAAACATAAAAGCCCTGCTGTTTTGTTGATATTATCCAAGTAGTTTTAAACCTGATCTCACTATCAAACTACATTTTAAATTATTTGAAATCAAATTCCATATAAATCCCCTTATCAAAAAAAAAAAATCCATACAAATCCAAAACTATCTTTCAATAACTTATATATTCCTGGTTATTTGCTTTGTAGGCTGAACTCATTCTTTATTCAATCATCTGTAAACATGGGAGCCATGTTTCCTTCTTCTGCTTTAGTTTTCATCTTAATTAGTTTAGGTTCACTTTGCTTTGCTTTTGATGTTACATATGACAATAGAGCCATCAAAATTGATGGCGAGAGAAAATTAATTATTTCTGGTTCCATTCACTATCCTCGCAGTACTCCACAAGTAAGTTTGGAGTAGGAAGATGCTATATCTGCATCACTTTCATAATTACTTCTCTTGTTTACATTTGCTAAAATAATAAATTTTAATTGTTTGTTATTAATTAATAGATGTGGCCATCTTTAATCAAGAATGCTAAAGCTGGGGGTCTAAATGCCATCGAGACTTATGTGTTCTGGAATGCGCATGAACCAGTCCAGCGTCAGGTTTTCACATTTTCCTTACTTATCAGTTCATAGTTTTTTTTTTTTTTGATTATTTTTCAAAATAGAAAATCCTTTAATTTTTATTTTTATTTTTTTCCCTTAATTAGTATGACTTCTCTGGAAGGCTTGACCTGGTTAGGTTCATCCAAGACATTCAACGTCAAAATCTTTATGCCATTCTTCGGATTGGGCCATATGTTTGTGCAGAATGGAGTTTTGGGTACTAAATTATATGCATTTCATTGAGTTAATTTTCTACTTTTTGCCTAATTAATGTTGACCCTTAGTTTACTAATTTTTTCATGTTATTTGTAATAGAGGATTTCCCGTTTGGTTGAAAAGTTTGCCTGGTATAGAATTAAGAACAAACAATGACGTTTACAAGGTAATTACCTTATACATGTGATCATGTTAGTTAACCATTAATTTGTTTTCAAAATAGCTCATATGCTTTTTTGTTTTTTTTTTTCTAAATGTGAAAATTCAGAATGAGATGCGTACCTTTACCACACTAATAGTGAACATGTTGAAGAAGCATCGTCTGTTTGCTTCCCAAGGAGGGCCAGTGATCTTGGCACAGGTTGGTGTATATACTGCACATATGAATGCATAAATTCAAAGTAAAATATATATGTTCTTGAGTTTATAATGTTTTGAAACAGATTGAAAACGAATATGGAAATGTGGAATGGGCATATGGCGATGCTGGATGGAAGTATGTAGAATGGTGCAAAGACACTGCTCTAGGCTATAAACTTGATATTCCATGGATCATGTGTCAGCAAGACAATGCTCCATCACCAATGGTAATTATTTCCAACAGACCTGAATTCTTCTAGCTAAAACATTTTGATGATTTATGTTAGTAACATACTTTATATATTTGTGGTTTCAAACTACTTAGATAAGTGCTTGCAATGGCTGGTACTGTGACCAATGGAACCCCAAATCTAACAGTACACCAAAGATATGGACTGAGAATTGGACCGGCTGGTTTAAGGATTGGGGTAGCCCAGATCCACACAGACCTGCTGAAGATCTTGCATTTTCCGTGGCCCGGTTTTTCCAGCTTGGTGGTTCTCTCCAGAACTATTACATGGTTAGTTCATTTGCAACTTTGATTAATGTTGCTATTGGTATATGAATGGGTTGGCTTAATGTGGTTGTCCTCTTACCTTGTCTTAGTATCATGGTGGGACTAACTTTGGGGAGACAGCAGGAGGACCATACATCACCACCTCATATGATTATGATGCACCACTTGACGAATTCGGTAAAGAAGAAAATTTTTGAGTTTTGATTGATAGGTTTAATTTAATTAATCGTGGAGAAGCGGACGATAATTAACACCAACAATCGAAATTTCTGACAGGAAATCTGAATCAGCCTAAATGGGGTCATCTTAAGGAGCTTCACCTGGTACTGAGGTCAATGGAAAAGATCTTATTGTATGGTGACAGGGTTGATCATAATCATGATCAATGGGGAACCAGATCGGTCAGTTTTCGTTCATTCTCGTGATAAACTATGAGACAAGCACTTAATTAGAAACATGGATTGATTCATTATATTTGCATTGTTTTGCAGGTGACAGTTTATTCTTACCGTGGTCAGAGGGCCTGCTTCTTTTCAAATGCAGATACCTCTCAGGTTTTCACTGTTGATTTTGAGGGAGTTAAATACCACATTCCTCCTTGGACCACTACGATTCTCGAAGGTTGTTACAAAGAGGTTTACAGTACTTCCAAGGTGAACTCATTCTCCTCCTAACTAGCCAGATGTCTAAATATGTAGTTTCTACTTTGGATCAGAGGTTAATGATCCTAACTAACTACCATCATTTAATTTATGTATACACAGGTTAATGCTCAAACTTCAATAATGATCAAAGCTGATCCAGAACCAGAAGGGGAGGATGATTATGGATCAGAGGAGGCTGCTCCATTAGAATGGCAATGGACTACTGAGTCTGTTTTGAATGTTGACCACAAAGGTTTACTTTCCGGTAGTCATTTGGTTTCCAAGCAGCTCTTGGATCAGAAAATTGCTACAAATGGTACTAGTGATCATCTGTGGGTGTTGACCAGGTACTACTACCTGCTGATGCATTCCCTCCAGTCAATCTTTGTTTGTTTTTCATAAACTTTGTTCCAATGCGCCATGACAAACAAATGTTTATGAGATATATTATGCAGCATGAATATCGATAAGACAGTTCCTGCGTGGGGCGAAGGCAAGATCTTTCTGCAAGTGAAGACAGAAGGGCATGTACTCCATGCTTATATTAACGGCTTCCACATTGGTAAGACTTGATGTTTTCTATCCATTTCCTGTTATATTTTCCTATTTTGTACCGCAAACCGTGATCAAGTATAATAAAATGCATTGCAGGCACACAGTATGCAGAAAATAGTCATTTTAGCTTCGACTTCGAGAGAGCTGTAAAGAACAAATTCTTGGTGAATGGCTTCAATTATGTGTCTTTACTGAGTAGCACAGTTGGATTGCCTGTAAGTTCACACTAATAATATGCTACATTAACCCCCAAGTGTGTGAAATGTATAAACCTCAAGGTGATTGATCAAATGTATTTGTTTTATATATGCTGGGATCAGAATTATGGTGACCACTTTGACAATGGAAAAGTTGGGATACTGGGTCCAATCAAGTTGGTAGCAAGAACTTCATCAGGGGATGTCGTGAAGGATATTTCAGCAAGTCAGTGGATTTACAAGCCTGGACTGCAGGGTGTGCAATTAGGATTCCATAGTGGCAATTCACGCCACGCTCGCTGGCAAGTAAACAGACGTCCATCTAACAAAGAGCTTGTTTGGTACAAGGTAGTATCATCCGCCAATGAATAATATGTTCTTTAGTTGATTCCTTCTAACAAGTTAAGTGCTTATGTATGTCTTATTCTTCCCACATTGCTGCAGACAACTTTCCCAACTCCCTTAGGGACCGATCCGGTAGTGGTGGATTTACAGGGTTTGGGCAAGGGAGCTGCTTGGGTTAATGGCTTCCACATTGGGAGGTATTGGCCTGCCATAATCGCCCCCGAAGATAAGTGCTCTATAGAATGTAAATACGCCCAGTCTTACAAAGCTCAGTCCTGCTACACTGGTTGTGGCAAGCCAACCCAAAGATGGTATGTAACCCTCTTCATATCTCTTTTCTGGAAGGATCTTTTTTATGTTCTCTTGAAATGTTTCTGTGTTTCAGGTATCACATCCCTAGGGACTTCCTAAGAGATGACGGAGAAAATGATCTCGTTCTATTCGAAGAGCTGGGTGGCACCCCGGAGCTTGTCAAGTTCAAGACTGTGACAGTTGGTAGTGTGTGCTTGCATGCTTACAATCACCAGAAAGTGACATTATCCTGCCAAGGAGGAAGGGTTTTCTCGGACATCAAATTTGCTAGCTTTGGACTGCCAGAAGGAGGCTGCAGCCATTTCAGAACCACAAGATGTCATGCTCCTAAAACTCGTCAAATCATAGAAGACGCTTGTCTCGGGCAGAAATCCTGCACTTTCGATGTCTCTCAGGATACTTTCGGAGTTCTTGAAGATTGCAAGTCTCAAGACTACAGGCTTGCAGTTGAGGCTGTTTGTTAGATAGTCTGTATTACTTACTAGCCACCCACCTAGAATCCCTTAATTTTACGTTCCATCAATTAGCTAGGATGGTCATCAGCAGGTTTCCTTTCATCTATACTAGTCGTGACTGTTCTCCACAATTTGTTATCAGACTGAATAAAAATGAAGAAAATTCTTTTTATTACCCTCCTCGCTCTAACTCTGTCTCTGTTAGTCTCTGGATTTTACATCTTGGATGCTAAACATGGGAAAATAAATGCTTTTAAAAGTACAAAATAAATTTGGACTACTTATCAATGAAAAAAAAAGTACCAAATTTGAATAAGACATAGATTTAACTCAAAGAAAAACAATCCATGACAGAGAGGTTAATTGTAAAACGGAAAAATACTTCATGTGCAGTATATAAGGTTGCTGCATGAGTGATGGCACAACTTTGTTAACTTACAACTTTGTGTTTCTGAAATGGCTGCAGCCTCCCTAGGTAGACCGTAGCTAGCAAATGTTGGGTCCTGGTGTTTATGGCTATGGAGTATGGCCATCCTCCTCCTTGTTCCAGACACCTCGTTTTGCAGCTGTTGCTGCTGCTCCTTCTTTCTGATATCCCATTTGCTGCTGCTCCTGCTGCTCGTCCTCCACACCAGAATCGTGTTCTTCGGTTCGGGTGTGAACCGAATGGCGCCGAATGCTGGGATGAAATCCATTGCTGCAGTAGAATCGCGTTCTTGAGTTGGGGTGGGTGCTGCATTGGGTTTCATCCCAGCATTTCGGTTCACACCATCATCATCTATCTCTCTCTCTTTTTCTTTCTCTGGCGAGTCTCTTTGGCGCTTCTGGCCACATGCATCCCTTTCATTATATGGCGAGTGTGAGGGAAAGGCGTACTGAACATCTCCAGGAATTGAGGAAGCATGGGGACTGCATGTGTAGTTTCAAAATGACATTTGTACCTGAACTGAAACCAACATTGAGAAAGAACATCCATTCAAATTCCCTCAAAACAAACCAAATCACAATTATAATGCATGTATATTCCCACCCCCACATATTTCCTTTGTGCTTCATTGTTGTCCTATCCCATTTGTCCATCTTTAAGTGCCCTTTTTTTGCTGACATGTAGGTATATTTGTAGTCCTTTTTTTGTTTTTTGATAAACATACTGGTAGATTCTTCGTTGATCTGAAAAGAGTAGGGATACATCAACTCATCAAACAAGTCAAGTATAAAAGTATTAAAACCTATTACAAGATGTGAAGTCAGAAACTCCATTGTTGTTACTCCTACAGCTTGAAGATGATGATGGAGACTTATAATATTTCCAAGGGAACACAGATCTAAAGGAATACAGGCATACTGAAGCTCCACAAGTTCCAAGTTATCGCTCGCCAGAAATCTGTTGAACGGAAAGAGAAGAAGAGGCCGGTCCTGCAACAGAGAGATAAAGACTTCTATACTCACTTGAAGGAGATGGTTGTTGTAGCTTCTATGAATTTCTATGAGATGCTCAGCAAAACTCATCTGCCCAAAGAAAGCAGAGACAAGTTGCCACTAAAGCAACGGAAACTACTAATTTATTAGCAGGTAGAGGAAAAAACAAAAAAAAAAGACTTTTGGGGTTGTCGCCGGCTATAACACTGGACAGCAGCTCCACGCTTTGGGTTGGGTTGGAGAAGACGATGGGAGGCTAGAGAATTCTAAAAAACAATAAGCGGTGGAAAGTTATTTGTAGTCCTTTTTAATGACAGCCATATATTTGCTTCTAATATTATGGGTCAATTATATTTTTGATCTTTGTGTTTATGGATCTGCACATTTTTCATCATTGTGCTACAAAATAAATATTTTTTATTTCTGTATTGATTTTTTGGGACATTTTTAATTTTTTTTCCGATTTTCCGTAAAGAAAATGTTGTGGGCCCACATCAAACCAAAGAGCAACTGCACTACCGAAATAAACGAAGAAATTCTCCCGGAGAAAGAAAGCAAGAGAAGAGCAGCTGATCAGTCCAAGGCGTGAGGAATTGAGATTTTTTCGTTGCGTATAGAAGTTCCATACTTTCTTGATTGAGTCAATTGCCTTGCTTTGTTTGTACTTACTTCAATCAAGATCACTCATCCAACCCAAATCAGACCATCCGACTATGCAACCCACTCTGTTTCTTTTGTGTAAAAACCAAGCTTTAGAAAAAGAAAAAATAAAATAAATAGAGTGCAAACACCCACCAAAACGACGTAGCATCACCACCCCACCATTATCTTCAACTGAGACATTTTTCAACGTTGTACTACAAAATAAATATTTTTTATTCCTGTATTGATTTTTCCGGACATTTTTCATTTTTTCCCTATTTTCCGTATAAAAAATGTTGTGGGTCCACATCAAACTGAAAATATTCAACCAACCCAAACCAAACCATCCGACCATGAACCCACTCCGTTTCTTTTGTTCAAAAATCAAGCTTTAGAAAAAAAAGAAAAAATAAAATAAACAGAGCGCAAACACCCACGAAAAAGACGTAGCATCACCACCCCACCATCATCTTCAACAGAGACAGAGTTGGAGAGATGGGAGCTAATTAATTCACTGCAACCTTTTCCACCTTATCCACAATTTACAGTGTCTGTCACTCTGTCTCCTCCAACTACCTCGTCGCCGGCAGTCTCAAAATAAACGGATTCTTGTTCTTTTTGGGAGAGAGAGAAGGGAGAAAGGGAATGGAGCAAAGCATCCCTTGCGGTTTTGTTGTTCACAGCCAGCAGCTGCACATGGGTCGTCGCTTGCACTTCGCCGGTAAGTCGTCTTCTCGTCTTCTTCTTCTTCGTCGCACTTATAACAATAAGCTTAGTGTTTCTTTCAATCCTGGAGGAGGAGGAGGCAGAGACAAACCCAAACACAACCCAAGACACAAATACATCAAACCCAAAACTTCCAGTACTGGAGGGAGACACAACCCAAGACACAAATACATCAAACCCAAAACAGAAAAACAATTACTGGAGGATGCCTTGTCTTCCTTCTGTAGAATGCTTGATCAGGTTCCTTTTGCCTGACATTCGCAAATTCACTCAATTATTATCAGACCTTGTCCGGATGAGACATTATGATACAGTAATCTCTCTGTCCGAACAAATCTTACAGCGAGGACCCTCTCCCGATGCTTATACACTCTCCATTTTGGTGAATTGCTTATGCAAGACTGGGAAAACCGATTCTGTTGTTGGGTTGCTAAGGGGGAGAATGGAGAAAGGGAAAGGACGCGTTTCTCAGGGTTTGGATGCCCTCTCTGAAATGATCAACAGAGGGATTGCTCCTGACGTTGTCACCTTTAGTATATTGGTCGATGCTTTTTGCAAACAAGGCAGGACTTCAGACGCCCATGCTTTGCTCGAAACAATGGATCAATGGGGTATCCGTCCCAATGTCGTCACTTACAATTCACTATTGAATGGATATTGTTCGTGCGGAGAAATGGATAAAGCTAGAGATGTGTTTAATCTGATGACGAGCAAAGGTTGCATACCTGATCTCCATAGTTACAGCATCCTCATTAACGGATACTGTAAGATGCAAAAGATAGATGAAGCAAAGGAAGTGTTTGATGCTATGGATCAATTGGGTATCCGTCCCAATGTCGTCACCTACAGTTCACTAATGGATGGATATTGTTCGCTCGGAGAAATGGATAAAGCTAGAGAAGTGTTTGATCTGATGACTAGCAATGGTTGCACACCTAATCTTCGAAGTTACAACATCCTCATTAACGGATATTGTAAGGTGCAAAAGATAGATGAAGCTAAGGAAGTCTTTGATGGTATGGTTCAATTGGGTATCCGTCCAGATGCCGTCACCTACAGTTCACTAGTGTATGGATATTGTTCACTCGGAGAAATGGATAAAGCTGGAGGAGTGTTTGATCTCATGACGAGCAATGGTTGCACACCTAATCTTCATAGTTACAACATCCTCATTAACGGATATTGTAAGATGCAGAAGATAGATGAAGCTAAGGAAGTTTTTGATGCTATGGATCAATTGGGTATCCATCCCAATGTCGTCACTTACAATTCGCTAATGAATGGATATTGTTCGTGCGGAGGATTGGATAGAGCTAGAGAAGTGTTTGATCTGATGAAGAGCAATAGTTGCACACCTGATCTTTATAGTTACAGCATCCTCATTGACGGATACTGTAAGGTGCAAAAGATAGATGAAGCCAAGGGAGTTTTGGATGGTATGTCCCGGACGGGAATTTCACCTAATGTTGTTACTTTCAATACATTGATCGATGCATTTTGCAAAGAAGGCAGGTTTTGGGACGTTCAAGCTTTGCTCGAAACAATGGATCACTGGGGTATCCGTCCCAATGTCATAACTCACAATTCACTAATGNAAGAAGGCAGGTTTTGGGACGTTCAAGCTTTGCTCGAAACAATGGATCACTGGGGTATCCGTCCCAATGTCATAACTCACAATTCACTAATGAATGGGTATTGTTTGCGAGGAAAAATGGATAAAGCTAGAGATGTGTTTGACCTGATGATGAGCACTGACTGCACACCTAATGTTCACAGTTACAACATCCTCATTGGCGGATACTGCAAGATGCAAAAGATAGATGAAGCAAAGGAAGTTTTTGATGGTATGTCTCGTACAGGAATTTCTCCTGATGTTGTCACCTACAACCCATTGATTCAAGCTCTCTGCAAGACAGGCCAGCACAGCGAAGCTTCTACTTTGCTCTCTGAAATGTTGGCTTCAAATGTCAAACCGGATGTGTTCACCTTTAATATATTGATCGATGCGTTTTGCAAAGATGGCAGGATTTCAGAGGCTCAAGGTTTGCTCGAAACAATGGATCAATGGGGCATCCGTCCGGATGTCGTCACTTACAATTCGCTAATGAATGGATATTTTTCGTGCGGAGACTTGGATAGAGCTAGAGAAGTGTTTGATCTGATGATGAGCGAGGGTTGCACACCTGATCTTTATAGTTATAACTTCCTCATTAGTGGATACTGTAAGATGCAAAAGATGGGTGAAGCTAAGGAAGTTTTTAATGGTATGGATCAATTGGGCATCCGTCCCAATGTCGTCACTTACAATTCGCTACTGGATGGATATTGTTTGCGCGGAGAAATGGATAAAGCTAGAGAAATGTTTGATCTGATGTTGAGCACTGGTTGCACACCTGATCTTGGTAGTTACAGCATCCTCATTGAAGGATATTGTAGGATACAGAAGATAGATGAGGCCGTACAGCTTTTTGAGGAAATGTCTCGTTGAGGTTTGGTTTCCGATACTGCTGCTTGCAATACTCTTTTAGGCGGTTTATTACAGCTATTCAGCGACATGAATGCAAATGGCCTGATGCCGGACGCAATAACTCTTTCCACTTTGGTAGATGGTTTGCAGAAACTAGGGCGTGGTGACGAGGCATTTGAGCTATTGCGAACTATGGAAAAGCATCTGGTGAAGCCTAAGGAAGTGCTATAATATCCTCATTCGTAGCATATAAAATTTGGGATTTCTTGGACATGAAATAGAACTGTTTGACTCTCCATATCTGAAAGGGCTGCAATCAGATGCCTGGACATGTTGCGTAGTGATGAACTGACTTTGCACGAAAGAAGTTAATGCTGCAGAGTCACTATGTAACTATTGAATGTTCTACTCCCTCCTTGGAGAGATGCCTTTCTGAGAACTGAGTGCCTTTATCTTTAAAAAAAAAAAAAGGTTTGGAGTCGGTTTCCTCTGAGAAAGAAGTGATGACATTTGCTTAATTTGCTTGGAATTTAAATTGGATGAATGAGATGTTGGGTATTTTTGCAAAGTTAGAAGATTTCTCAGGCTTTCTAAGGATGTACAGGTTTATATGGATGAATACTTAATGGCTTGATGTTAAAGGGAATGGTTATCAAGAGATACTTCCATTTGCCACCTTTGCTGGATCTCTTGCCAGATGATGATGATAATGTACATTATTTGGCTCTTTGCGCTACTGGAAGGAATGTTACCAATATTCAATGTTGGAAAAAGAGAATTCTTAATTTGGTGATTGTGTTACCTTTTTATTCTTAAATGTATGAGCATAATGTTACTAAATTTTTAATTTAGATCTTATTCATTCTAGACTGTCATATATGCAATTTTAAACTCAAGTCAACATATCTAAATAATATGATCATATCATTCAATAGGTAAAGGGAGAAAAAATATTAATGTAAAACAAGGAACAAAGCGTATTATTCACTTTTCCACACAAATATTTTTTTAGGGTTTTCTCTTTCTTCTCCTTCTCGTAGAGAAAAATCCTATATCTATAATTTGGGGCTGCCGCCTACTTTCTTCTGGCGGTGAGTCCCCACCAAAATTTCTTTCAACTAGTTTTTTTTTTTTTTTGTTTTTAGTTTCGTTGGTTTACTTCCACTTTTTGTGGATTTTGTCTCACTTTTTGTGAGTTGTTTTCTCTCCTTCTGGAGTTTTTTCACCTTTTTTGGTGTTTCAAATAAGTCTATGGGAGCAGAAGTTCATGGAGGAAGATTCGATTTGAAGAACGATTCTATATCTGCTACAGAAATTTACCAACAAAGGGATATTTTCCTCCACAGGTATGTCTCAAATTTACCTGCTGGCATGGTGGTTGTTGCACGGATCCTACTGGATCTGGATCTGATGCTCGTGAGAGTAGAATCGCGAGTGGTGTGCCTTTGTAAATCTTCAATTGAAGGAGATAAATCACGTTGTGTATTTTTATGTAGTAGATTAAGAAGAATTCTTTTGTTGGATTTTTCTTATACTTTTGCTATATTAGATCTTTAGCTATGTGATTTCAGATCTTTAGATCTGTTTATATGAATGAAGATGCTCTTTTTCTCAAAAAAAAGGGAGAAAAAATATTGAAAGAATCACTAATAAAACTTTGTGAATAAGCGATGAATTAATAATACTTAAATCCTAAATTATGATAGGTGGGTTGGATATAACTTGCAAGGTGGAACTAATAATTTTTGCAGCTATGGATTAATTCCTACCAATAACAAATTTTGCAATTGTTTTTTACTTTTTTGAGTCAAAATTTATAAATTTGACAGCTTTTAGCTAGAAATTAAATTATATGAAGCACCATTTTGAAAAAATTGTAAATCTATCTATTATATATATATAACAGAGACATAATTCAAGAGTAATTGAAATAGTGACACATGGCAATTTAAGAGGATATGAAAAGGGCATGCGGCTTAACATAATGAGTGTAACAGCCCGGGTAAAAATTTTGGATTTTTACCGGGACTGTAAAAGTCTATTTGAAACACCCCGACCTAAATTTACCCGACTAACAGTAATTACCAATAACAGTGCCGACACGTGGCACAAACAGTGTAATACAATAGAAAATTGGCCCATCGGCCCAACAACAATAGACTAACACCCGGTATCGGGTACAATAACAATCATAGCACAGCGGAAGCAATTTTGAATAATCACAGCAAAAGCATGAATCGACTCGATGCAAATCTATGGATCCAGATCCGACGGAGGAGATGCCGCAGCCTGCCATGTTGCATACCTGCATAAAGAACAACGAAGCCTGCCGATGGGGCAGGTGAGGGGTGAGATTCTCCACAATCTCACCGACACATAACCCATGATGGACATCATAGCATATACTTAACAATCAAGCACATCAATATGGCATACAAGTAGTGAGCAGAACACTGATTAAATACGGTTACAAAGAACAATGCGGACCATGCAAATGTCCACCCCATCGACTATGCAATGCACTGACTATCTAATACAGACTATACCAAACACTAGTGCCCGACCAGGACGCTTTAACTCGACTACGTATTGGGTAACCGACCCAGTCACGACAGATTATATAATACCTACTCTAGTTCTGACAGTCTATACTCAACAGAGGCTTCTCATCGCATGGTAACATACCGATACTGTGCTTGCCGATCATCTAACCCGGTACCAAAACAATCTCAAAATCACGTGAGCCTCGCTCAGCGGGTAGCCGGCAACCTGCACGGACCATACCCAATCAACATCTCAAACCGGACCCCGGGTAGAATCACAACATAACACGGTAACAGCAGTCACCACAGCAACTCGTAACCCCATCAACAACAATTCTCATTAATCTCGACCTCTGGGTATCGACATACCCTTAGAAATAATAATGACCAAACCGTCGACCACAGCCGACAACCAACATATCTCAATATTCATTAAGAAACGACAAGTGACACTCATCTGGCAATTATCAAAGAAACCGACAACTAACAAGGACAACTGGCAACCGATGCCAACAACAATAGACCACACATGACCAACGACAACAACATACATCCGCAAGCCGACAACCGATGCCGACCACGGTAACCGACTATATCGAGGATTGACAACCTCCCAATGTATGATCATGAGACAACATGCAAATGAACATAACACATCACAGCCCAACAAAGCAAAAACACATCTCAGACAAGACTGAGCCAAGGCCAAAAGAATGCTTAATTACTTCTATTACCAATTTTATCTTCCGGGCCCTGTCACTGGACAAGCTAGGGGTCAGACCTGGATATCAACAT